>CAJQZJ010000184.1:3128318-3154100 GCA_907164525.1 Lophiomys imhausi
AAAGAAAGAAAGAAAGAAAGAAAGAAAGAAAGAAAGAAAGAAAGAAAAAGACTGGATGGCCTCATCTCCTACCATCTTTCCTGAACAGGTGAGAGGCAGTATGGTAGCCCGACCAATATCTAACAGTCAACATAATATTTAAAATACCCTTTCTTGAAAAATTATGTCCCAGTCCATCCATCACTGCCCAGACTATAACCTTGACTGAAAAACTCAAAGAATCCCATATCTCAGGTGTGCTTTTTCATCTTTATCCTTTTCACACCTCTAAGTGTACTCGTATGTTATTAAAAACTCCTGAAATGTCTCATTTCTCCCCCAGCCAGTGTTTTATGCCTATGGTAATGACTGGGAGGGTGCTAAATCAGTTCATAAGTGGAACTTGTCAGTGTTGAAACAGTCCAGAGCTGCAGAGGGTTCAAAGAGAGGGAGAGATGATGGCAAAGAAACACAAACCCACACCATTCTTAATAAACAGTAATAAAATGTCTAGCCACGGCCATGATTGACTCATCTGAGCCATTAACAACTGAACTTAGACATCTAATATTGCCATCAGAGAACATAAAACCTGGCAGAGTCCTTGGTGAAAAAATGGCCCCCTTTTATTTTCATAAGAGATAATGGATGCTTGTACTGAACCCTTGCTGAAAGAATGTTCCAAAGCAATGCTACACTCTTGCATACCATTTGTGCAATCAAAGCCGAGTTAGAAAATTCTGTTCTGATCCCTGGGGAGCTGGTCTTGGGATGTACAAACATGGAGGTCCTCCAAGATTTACCTTCTGGTCCAACATCAGTTAAAGCACCTGAGGGAACCTGAAAATAAATAGTGGTGCTCTCAGGGGACCAAACTGAGGACCTGATATCTTTCCATTAGATTTCTGAAGCTGTGTGGCGGGAAAGACCAAAGAAGCATTATTATCACCACTAACTGCCATTATGTGACTTTTCATTTGCTTCCTATCTTCCCAATCACTTACCAAGTGACTGATATTGTTAGGAACCATTATTGTGGGCCTTGAAGTTGCCATCAAAGTAGATATTACAATATCATTCCCTGAAAGGAAAAGTAAAAGGATGTTCAGAGGATGAACGAGCAGGAGCTGGCCCAGAGTCACACAACTAGTAAGTGGAAATCAGGACAGTTCGACTTGTAGACTCTACATTTTCCACATCACAGGACCACTTCTCCACTACAGCAGACTGGTCCTGATTTCCAAGCCTCTACTGTGAACGAATGAAGCTGCCCTTGAGCTCCAGAGCCAACGACTTTCCTTTGATTTGTGTTGTCATTACTGGAGATCCTTTCCAGTTCTCTGTGGCTTCTCCCCAAACCCTCCAGCGGTATACATCTGAGACATCATCCTGCGACTTCACTGATGTCACTCCTCCCAAATGTCCTCTTCCAAGAGAGCATTTTCTCATTATCTTTGATCACACATCAAACTTTGGCTCAAATATTCAGAGTCCATTAACTAAACATCAGGATCATGCCATAAAAATGTATTGTACCTGATGTATATTTTTATCTGGTGTTTCTACACTAAATTTCTTTAACTAAAACTGAGGACTCTAGGCTTGACAGAATACTAACTTTGTGAGACGTAGGAGGTGGGAAAAATAGACATCTCAACACAGAGAAAAGCATCTTAGGGGAAAAATAACTTCCCTTTCTAAGCACCTTTCCCACCTACTCCAAGTAGAGCAGAATGTTACCAAATATCTCTTCCTGAAGCATGTCTTTTGGATTCTGGGAAATAGTAATATTATACAGAGTATAAGGAGCTAAAAATAAATGATTGATTCTAGCCTACAGCTTCTTGCTGTGTCTCCCTGGGGATACTGAGCATGGTTATAGCCCTTGTCAGAGGGTCTTCAAAGTTCCAAGTGCTTTCTAAATACAACTAAGACAATGTTTTCTTTCCAACTCCTATGGGTTTGTGAAGCATTGGTGCTCCCAGGGGCTACATGGCATGCGATGGTGGCATTGACAGCTGATGTTCTAAATTTTTAAAAATCCTCACTTTTACTCTCCAATATGATAAATATTGATACAATCTACTGAATCTGGAACTCTCTGGGATTCTCACTAATTTTTAAAAGTAGGACACTGTAGGACACTACACAATGGATGACTGATAAATGACAGTGTTTGTTTTGTAGACTAGTGTCTGGAATTGCAAAGCCTTGGATAGTTGGTATTCTGTGAGGACCCTTTTAGGGATATATGCTGGCACTGCAGATGGAAAAAGAAGTTCCAGCAAGCTTCCTTGATGAGGCACTAACACCATTCATGAGGTGAGGGCTGTGCTTCGGTGGCCTGCCCAGTTTCATCTCTGTGAAGGTTAGGATTTCAACATATGCATGGAGAGATACATAAGAATCCCGATCATAGCAGAATCTAGAGGAATATGAGAACAAATGGTCTGAGAGCTACTATTACTATCCTAAGACACAGCTACTGAGATGGAATCAACACCCCATGAAGTCTCCAGAAAGAAAGAATCTATGTCCAGGATGGGTACATGTAGAGATGGAATGGGAAACATGGCACAAACTCCAGTGTCCCCACAGACTTCCACACATCCAGCAAATTCTTCTCACACAAGAAGTAAAACTGAGGGATAACTTCCCATTATTCATTATTTAAACACTCAAGCATAGCAATCATGAATGGCTCACCATAAAAAATTCAAATGCAAACCCATGTCCATATTGCTGAGTTCCCTCCTGATTCATTTGGACATGCACAGGAACCTGAAAAGTCCTGGCTCATACCTGGTGATTCTTGTCATGCCTACCCGCACTCTATAAAGGACAGAGAAGATAAGAGGATGGTGGTGTTGTGGAGCACCAACTACCTTCCTTGAGAATGTCCTTCGGTAACAAGTGCTCGGATTTAGCCTGTGTTGCCTCACTGTGCACCCTGCAAGGCAGAAATAGCATGATTGGAATCCTAAGAATAAACACAATTCCACATTGGTAGCTGTTTATTCTCAACTTTGCAATTATCTCATAAAATATGAAGTTACGCAGATACCCTCTGCCTTGGAACTTTGAGACATTAAAAGAGAAACGAAGGGTCCATTGGAAAGGGTCAGGTTCTGCAAAAGCTACTTGTGGGTACTGATCTGCGTACTTAATCCCAGCAGTTTTCTTCCAGGGACCACACTTCTGAACAATAATTCAAAAACTCAACACCATTCTAAACAGTCATTCCAGACAATACTTGGAAAGTATTTTGTGTAGAATGGTAGGTATTTCTAATATCTTGAACTCCCAAATGCTTCTGGTTAGCTAAATGATCTTATCAGTCATTGCTGAACGAAGATGCCAGAAGCAAAGGGACCCTCCCTGTAGTTACCTTGATATTAGCTCAGAAGACTCAAGCTGGTGTGGCTTAACATTACAAATGAAGTTGGCAGGCTTAGCTGGAGACTTAATATGGTTAAGCAGGAAATGTCTGTTGTGCATATTATACCACTAACAAAAGTATGTATGCTATTTCACATACAAAAATGTACATATACCACAATTTAAAAGCTAACACAGTAGAGAAGCAAAACCAATCCAGCCTTGCTCTGAGCTGCCTAAATCATTACAATGGCTGGGTTAGGCAGGCAGAATGTACAAAAAGCAAACTACTTCTGTGAAGCCTCATCTCAGCAGGCAAGAATCCATACTTGGGCAATAAAATGGATCTAGTTCTCTGTACTTTGAACACAAAGATTATTTTAATCACTATATATGCAGTTGTGAAAAATGATAGACTGGCAAATGATAAGTTTGTGTACATTGGACTGCCCCATACTGACTTGGACAAATCAGTGAGCTCTCTGCAAGACCTGGCACTGTTAGATGGCACTATCTACACTGTACAGCAACAGTTCTATTGGAATCTGCACTTACCTCTCAATCCCAGGTCTCAGGGTCAGCATGTCAGCAGCTGAGCTCTAGGGCATGATCTGAAATCCCAAGCATCAAGGCTGTGGGTTACAGGGTTTGGTTTCTTTCTTGTGAGTTCTTGCATAGGTAGTACTATGTATGGGTGGAGTCTGTAGTCTTCTGTACTCTACACAAGCAGTATACCATACCCTATTTTAAACTGCCCAGACTGGCCTTACACTAAATCCATAACCCAGACAGGCCTTGAATTAAGAACCTTGTCTATGCTTCCTCAGTAACTCTGAAGAGAGGCCCTATCACGGTCCTACTGCTATGAATTATTTAAAAAGTGAAAATTATACTTCTTAAGCAGTCAAGATTTCCATAACATTTAAGTTAAAATAACCAGGTTACCAAGTAATGTAGATAGAGCAAAATTCTATTTTTATATTTAAAATATGTGAACACAAGATTGTTAAATTTAAAACAAAAAAATTAATAGTGTGTCCACTTAGAGATAAAAAGTAGGAAGTTTTGAAAAGACAGACAGGATTACTTAAGAAATGGAATGGGATTTAGCAAATAAAATAGCCTTTCATGTAAAGCAGTTCTATACATCTAAATTCAGCCTGCCAAGGATAATCCAGCCCACAACTCAGGACATTAATTATGTTCAGTCTTTTTACTAAAATAGGTATGGGCTTGATTCACTAAATTAAGGTATAATTTTATATACAAAAGTCTTTTCAAACTCTCACAATGCAGGCAAGTAACATGCCCCAGGAGAATTAGAAATTTGGCACTATAAAGTAGAGGTTATTTTTCTTAAATGTTCAACACGAAGGCTACATGCATATAGTTGTACCTTTAATAAGCAAAGAAAGAAAGAACTGTCCAGATGATAGCCTGAGGGCATTACAAGAGTCCTCACTCTTTGGCCCAGTCACAATTTGGACATAATTATTTCCTTTAGAATTGGGCCACTCAAAAGACTGTGGAAAAAGTAACATAAACTTATTCTCTCAATCAAAAATATTTATCTGAAGAACATCCACAGAAATAGTAGTTGGCACTGTTTACTACTTGCCTGGAATTTTCTTCATTACTTGACAGACTCACTCAGCTTCTCATTGTGGAAGGAGTCTGTCATTCTCCCCACTGGACTACAAAGAAAAACCCTAGCAGCATAGGTGTGCCAGTGGACCTTTCTGCTGAAGGAAGTTAAGAGTGACATTAGGTCACTAGGCCAGGTCAGAACTAGCACATGGCTGCCATGCTCAACTCCAAATGATTCCTTCTCTCTAGAGAGAGGACTGCCTACCTGTTGTAAAGAGAAAGAGAGAAAATACAGCCTCTGACTCCAAGGATCTCTTAGTCTTCCCAGAATGTCACAGATCAGTCAGTCCTTACTGAGCCGTGCTGCTATAGGGGACTCACACAACTAGTACGGAATCTGATTTAAATTGAGAATGTCAGTGAGCTGGCAAGTCCTCTCTAAGAAGCAAATCTTCATCTAGGCCTCAGGAAGTTGAAGTATGGTTTATAGTAGCAAGGACAAGGAGCCAGCCTAGACGTGCATCAAAGAATTCCCATGTGTTTCCAGGACACCAGTGTGGCTCCTGTAAACAAACTCCCACAGAGTCCATTCTGAGAGTATTCCAGTCCATCAGATAGATGTTAGCCCAATTCTGTGAACTATCCTGTCAGTTATAAACAGATGCACCACCTCAAACAAGACCTCTTAAAAAGGAGGCCAGTCCAAGACAAAGACCGTCAAGGTCTTGCTATCATCCAAGCACGGTTATAAGATCCTGCCGCTGTTTATACTGACCACACATTCTTCTTGAACTATCCAACACCAACTTATGTGAGCATTAAACAGATGCATTGGTTGTCTATAACCTCCGTAAGTCCTTTTCAGATCTATTGGACGTCAACTTAAAAACAAACAAACAAAAAACCTTTCTTGGTTAACTTTCCTTCTTTCTTCCCTAAACATAACCCAGTTGAAGGAAATGAAAATTTCTGATGCTGTAATTAAACTCAGGGGCACCTTCCAGGGTGGAATTCCTGAACATACTCAGCAACTGAGGACTGACTTATCAAAAATCAGCTGTCCTTGGGATTTGGTGGGACCTTAAAAATAGATACATGACTTCTAAGTCCTCCAACAGTACAGGGGCCAGTGCATGCAGCAATCCATCTAGTGATTTTCTTGGGACACAACAGTTGTGTAGAGTCAGCAACATCTTCTCCTGGAAGGGAGACCTCCCCAAATTTCATGTTGTTTGGGTCAACCGTGGTCTTGTACTTTAACCCCTGAGAATCACAGTTAAACTTCACCTTTTGTCTTACAAAAATAGAAGAAATGTGTGTGTTAAGACAGCACACATTAACCAGGAAGTGAGCATCTGACTTTTGCTTTCAGCTTACAGAAAGATAATTAGAAATCTCTTCCCATAAAAATAAAAAAAAATAACCAAATATAAATGAATGAGAACAAACACCACTAACCAGACACAATCTCCAGGTCTCTGCATATACATTTACCTCTAACTTTAAGAGAGAGAAAGTGACCCTAGCGTTCATAGTCCGGTTACCAACATGGAGTAAGCTGACACACATGTCAACAGCTGTCAAGCTTCAACCAGTCTTATCTTGGGTCGTAATAGTTTCTTGCTTGGCAAAGGCTTCACTTTCAAGATGATTAACTTCAACTCACTGCTGAGTTCGCACGCACGCTCCAAGATCAGAAAATGGCCTCCTCAGCACTGTCTCACCCCAGGAGAGTACTGCTCATGGGCTGGAGTGCATAGAGCAAAGATCAAGGCGACATCAAGTGTAAATCTCCATAGTGACTTCCCGATATGCACTTATGGAAAGGCTTATTGATCAACGGCTGCTGAGTAAGATTTTTCTGCCAAGGGTAGGACTCACTCCAGAACTTTCTGGGATCAGAAACTAAGCTTGATTTTTAAAATTTTAATTCAGAGAATTAAAAAAAAAATCTCTCTACAGCTATTTTAGATCATGACAAATTTAGGAGGTACTAGGGGTCAGAGGAATGCCTGAGGATTTAGTAATTTTAAGTGTGAAAGTAGGGGAGGAAGGAGGGAGATTGAGAGAAAGGAGTGAGAGAGAGGGGGGAGAGGAACAGAAAAAGGGAGAATATCTTCCCAAGTGCACTTCAAATTATCCAATATAGCTAGCTTCATGAAGAGGGAGGGGAACTGCCTAGTGTTCAGACTCTTTTCACCAAACAATTTCCCTTACTCCTGCTTCTTCTCTGAGGGACATAATGCCTTTCTCAATTTATACAAGGAAATCAAGAGAGAGGCTGAGCTGAAACCACACAGCTAGCAAAAGAACTTAGGAGGCATTTCCTGAATCATAACGCATTTGTGTTTTGCTTAGCATTTGGAAGCAGTCAGCCTCGGACGACAGCATCAAGGAGATGAGATTTATGCGGTGCAGCCGGGTCCCCTGGTTATGGACGGGTAGACACAGGATACCAGCAATGAGCCAGCCAGCCAGCGAGTGAACGATGATAGCTCCTTCAAGAACACATGTGAAGGTCTTACTTCCTTCCAACAGATGTTCAATGCACAGAATAGACAGTTGTTTTCCCAGAGATGGAAATTCATTCTGAAGTTTGTATGCTAACATAAGAGAAATAACCCTTCCTCAACCACCCCATCATCCTATTAGGGTTAGCTGAAAAAAAAAATATTTAAAAGTCAGGACAGATAAAATTCTAACTGAGATATAGCTCTCTCTTGAATCGCTGAGTTTCTTGAAAATATATATCTGTGTATTTGTGGGCACTTAAAGGAAATTCAAATAATAAATTTTTCAACTCCAAAAGAAACCGCTGTATCTTTAATGCGGTCACTGAACACAGCCTATAAAGAACTTTCGGTCTAGTCACAGTGGTGTTTGACAGATATGCACACAGAACCGTCTAAAGGATGCAGAATGTGGTATACTAAAGACCGGATGATGAAACAATGCTGCAAATTGGCCCGATGTCTGAGTTTCCATTTCATGTGTGAAGTGTGTTCTAAGGACTTCTGGCTTTTAAAAGACCAGGTTGTCCCTGGAGCTTTGATAATACAAAAAGACCTTTATTTCTCTTGTGGGCTGAGTGGTCACCTTACCAAAGAAAGTACTAGATTTAAAATCTCTTAGGCCTCTTTAATGTATTTGCTGTGTTGTACGAAACTGTTGTTTTCATATTTAAAATATATAGAATAGCTTATTCTGAAGATTATGTTGGGAAATACTCTCAGTAATATTTTCAATTCTATGTCTAGTGGTATATAATTTAGCCTTCGGCTTGATAAGTGATCGGTTAATACCAACAGCTAGCTCCCTATTGTGAGATTCTCTACCTCAACTCAAATTTATCAAATATATTGTCTATTATTTCCTACCTTTACATCTGGGGCAGATTTTTGCTCTACCCTGCCTTTATGTGTATGGGGTTTCTCTGGATGGAACACTATTTGGATTTAATTTCTCAAGTACACTGGAAACCGCTTAGAATGTAGCTATGCTATATATTTACTCTCAGATGTGTTATATGTCTCTAATTTCAGCCATTCTTTAGTCAATCCCCCCCGCCCTGTGTCTACTGTTCACCGGGCTCTGATGAAAGATTTGATGATTCAGCAAGAAACAAAATAGAATTTTTTTAAAAATCACTCTTTTCATGAAAGTCTTCATAGAAAGGTAGAAGTTGTACCTTCTTCAAGTACAAGTAGATAAAGACGGTCTGCATTGCTAGATTGTAATGTCCTACTGGAAAAAAAAGGTGTCTGTGTGTGTGTGTGTGTGTGTGTGTGTGTGTGTATGAGAGAGAGAGAGAGAGAGCCTGAAGGAAAGGGTGCAGTTTTCAAAATGGTAGCTAGATACAAGACATCCCAGAGGAAGACAGACCCTAGCAAGGATCTGAGGTGATAAGAAAGCAAGTCACAAGATTTCAGGGAAAGTGAGTCCCAGATGGAAGGCAGAGCATTGAAGCCAGTGTGCCCTGAGGGCACTCAAAGCAAAGAGCATGAGGTGACAGAGGAAGGACCAGCCTGTTTAACTGGGAAGAGTGAATGTGATTGAGCAAAGGAATAAAATGATACCTGATGGGGCTGGGGGTGCACGCAGGCATGCAGGTGCCTTGCTGGTGCATATATGTGCATGTGGAGGTCGAAGAATAATCACTGGTGTTGGTCCTCAGGCACCACCCACTTTTTTTTTTTTTTGAAACAAAGATCTGTCTTTTATTGTTCTGTAGCTCACCATGAAGGCTAGGCTGGCTGCACAGGGGATCCCCAAGAATCTGCCTGGTTTTGCCACCCCAGTGCTGAGATTGCAAGTGTGTTCCCCATGTCCAGCTCTTTTACATGGGGTTTAGGAATCGAACTCAGGTCTTTGCACTTTCGAGGCAAGCCCTTTGCCAACCAAGCTCTCTCCCACATTTCTTCTCTTCAAGTATTATTTAGGCTGATGGCTGGTAGCTGTCTCCAGGAGCCTAAGAAGTGATCAGTACAGGTAACAACTAGGGTCTAGCACAAAAGTTAAGAGGAGGATGATGCTGAGATACGTCTGGTGGAAGTGGTAAGAAAGAGTTGAGTGCTGAAACTATTTGAAAGAGGAACCAACAGAATTTGCTATAGATTAGGTATCGATGTGGTCAATGATAACGTCAGGATTTTGACCAGAACTTTTAATACAGGAAAACCATTTCCTTAATGGATAGCCGGTATCTAAGGAAGCAGAGGTAGGACATAGACCAAGAAAATGGAGTGGAGAGATTGTGATGGGAAAGAAGCCAAGTAAGAAAAAACAAAAGAGCCACAGAGGCAAGACTGGGCATAGTTTGTAGTGGTCAGATACCTAAGGAGACACATGTAGCAATAAGCCAGCATGCTAAGGGGAATAGGCTTCAGGGATTGCTCTGCAGAGAAAACATCTACAGAGAAAGAGGGAAACTAGAAAGAGCCACGATATGCTGGCTTAGAATTGGAACTATTAGTCCAAACTTATGGTACCAACATAAATATTAATTTATAAATGGACATTACAGATATCACAAAGTAGATGCATACACACACACATAAGAATGTGTGTGTGTGGTTATGTGTGGTTATGTATCATATATTCCCTGCTTCATCCTCTGAGAAGACCTGGAGTTAACAACTAGTAAACCAGTTGGAAGGAATAGTTGGGGACAAACATAATTTCTGAATGACATTCTCTAGAAAAAAAGAACCATTGCTTCTTGGAAGAGAGGGCTCATCCAGGACTAATACAATGAAAGCACAAGGTGGGATCTTTTGTGGTACCTATCAGTAAGTGGGTGCTTATAGATCACTGTCCTGGCTTAAAGGAACACCCAACATCAAAGTCTGGGATTAATATGGTCATCAAACCATATAATGAAGGAAATAGAATGCAACCCATTGAATGGGGTAGAAATTAATAAACCTATTTTAGATTTTAAAATAATAAACTGTGTGAGTTATTTTTAAAAGACTGAAAAATAGTAAACACAAAAAAGGGAAGCATATTTGATCATTGCAACTTGATAAGAACCATGGCCATGATAGATAAGGACATGAACCCCACTAGAACTCAGTGACAAACAGTGTCTATGTGCTCAGATCGTATACAACACAATGTCTAGGTTATAAAGGATGAAATGAAGATGTATAATAAATCCTGGTATTCACCAGTCTAGGTGATTACCACAACCAACAGTGAGATAGCAAAACACCACACGCTTAGAAAGGGAAGCACTTAAAATCACAGGGTCATTTCTTTGGTATTTTCTTCAGGACTGCTCTAGGTGAAACACTAAAGAAACACTAAACAGATCTAAGTTGAAAAACAGACTTTGAGTATCAAAATTGGGAAAGATGAAGAAAGATGAAACAAAATTTATGAATTAAGAGAGAGTAAAAAAACATACCAACTAAGTATAATGTATGATTTTCTGTTTGATTCTGGAGCAGAAAGGAGAAAAAATTGGCATTGTGAGAGAAAGTTGACAAATCTGATTGAACAGTCAGATAGTTGGTTGCTGATGTTATACCAGTGCTAGGTGGTTCTTATGTAAAAGTGTGTCCTGTTTGCAGGGAGTGTAGACATTGGAGAATTTGAGGAGCCTTAAGTTTGCACTTGTTCTTTCCTGGGTTTAGAAAAAGAATAGTAACCATGAGCACCTACATTTCTCAAGATCATCTATTTAAGGATATATCAAACGTAAGTAATAACAATTGATTTTTTAAAAAGGAAATATATAGGAAACCCATTTTCTATTAAAATAAATTACCAAAATAGGACTTTATTCATTTTTAATGTAATTCTTTTTACAGAAAAGTAAAACATTAAGAAGCAAACTAGGACTTCCTTCAGAGTTATGAGTAAGCAGTGCCATACAAAAAGATTGAAAGAGGATTCCTGGCGGGTTTTCTCATTCTGTTTATTTTAAGCAGAGTGTCTCTACATATCCCAGACTGGCTTCAAACTCAGGGTCCTCCTTGGTTAGTCCCACACTGTGCCACGAGGCCTGGTTTGGTTAATTTTAAATGGAAGAAAACTCAGTGTGTATCAGAAGTGGAAAGGCCCAATGAGGACGTGTACAAAGGCACAGTTTTCACCATAACAAATGTTAACCTAGCTATTCTTCTGGGAGGATGGAACTGAATACTATGTTCATATTTTAAGGTCAGAGGCAATGTGGAGGATAAGAGATCATGACAGATTATAAAAGTCATATGAGGAGAGGTTAAAGGAATAAGAGTAAATGTAGCCTTAACAAAATTAGTCACCCAAGGCAGCTGCTATTTGTATTAAATAAGGTGGAAGGCTCTCTCATCAAGTGATATTTACGCAGTTGGATGGCCACCATGGATAAAAACAGAGCCAACCAGTACAAAGCTATTGACACACACGTCAGCTTCAAGTAGGGGCGTACAGGGTAGTAAAATTCTCAGTCATAAAGAATATATAGGAAGGCTGGGCTCTCGCTTAAAAATAATAGTCTGTTGGCAACAAACAGCACAAGTTATAGGCCACCTTTGAACCCTTTAAGCTCTTCATAGTAAAGTCAGTACTTGTTGGAACCTCACTGGAGGAAGTGTGTCTAAGACAAATTATCCTAATCGGTGGTGACAACAGCTCTGTCCTGAAGGCACCTGTAATCTCTTTTCATAAATAAGACAAATGAAGCCTTAATGATGTGTCCTATACCCACACATACAGGTGACATTTAGGAGGGTGGTAGCCCAGGTTTAATATCGTGACCGCTGCTGCCTTAAGTTCCGTTCCTGCTCTCTGCTTGCACACGTGATGCCTTTGAGCCCCAGCAGTTCCTGCTGCCTGCTTCTTCACCAGCTGGAACCACTCAGTATTCTAATTCTGCTCATTTCTCATGCTATCAACAGGCACTCTGATCTCTGGATTCATTTCTAGTCTACATCAGTTTTTTTTTTTTAACTCTTCTACAGTTACAGGAAAAAAAGAAAAAGTTTCCCTGAGCAAGAACTTCTTCACCAACCCCACATCTGACAGAGGGCTAATATCCAAAATTTACAAAGAACTCAAGAAATTAAATGCCAAGAAACCAAATAATCCAATCAAAAAATGGGGGACAGAGCTAAATAGAGAATTCACAAAGGAGGAATCCCTAATGGCTGAGAGACACTTGAAGAAATGCTCAACATCCTTAATCATCAGAGAAATGCAACTCAAGACGACTTTGAGATTCCATCTCACACCTGTCAGAATGGCTAAGATCAAAAACTCAAATGACAGCACATGCTGGCGAGGGTGTGGAGAAAGGGGTACCCTACTCCATTGCTGGCGGGAATGCAGGCTTGTGCAACCACTATGGAGGTCAGTCTGGCGATATCTTAGAAAACTTGGAATAGCTTTGCCTCAGGACCCAGCCATACCACTTCTGGGTATACACCCAAATGCCTCTTCATGGAATCATAAGGAAGTTTCCTCATCTATGTTTATAGCAGCCTTATTTGTAATAGCTAGAAACTGGAAACAACCCAGATGTCCCTCAACTGAAGAATGGGTTAAAAAACTGTGGTACATCTACACAATGGAATATTATTCAGCTATCAGGAACAATGAAATTATGCAATTTGCAGCCAAATGGATGGAACTAGAAAAGCTCATCCTGAGTGAGCTCACCCAGACTCAGAAGGACGCATATGGCATCTATTCACTTATAGTAGGATTTTAGCTATATAGTAGAAGGTATCGATACTACAACTAACACACCAAAGGGAACTTGGACATAGACTTCTTATTTTTAATTTATTTTTTATATATTAGTTAAATTTTTTCTATTTTTTAGTCTTTTTTATCTATTGTCTGCTTATTGGTTTGTTTGTTTAGTAGTTCTCTCTCCTGGGGAACGAGACACTTTTCACTGTACTGCTTCGTAGACACCCAATGAATGAGGAGGCTCTTGGCCCTCATATGACCTCTCAACTGAGATGAGGGACTGTTATATAAGGACACCCCACCCCAGAGAAATGGGATGGAAGGGTTAGGAGGTACAGGGAAAAAAATGAAATGGGATGTTTCGGCCTTTTACTACGAATTGTCATAAATTGTTTAGGATAATTAAGAAATGCAAACTAATGGTTATGCAAGCTGGTCATTCTGTTAGGTACTATGACAGCCTATTATAGTTACTTGCTAAGCTAATCAGAAATAAACCTGCTAAGAGACAAGCAATATCTGCTTACCCTAATATAAGAGATAGATAGGGCCTCTTCAAAAATCTCAAGAGATCTGCAGAATATGGCATTCAAAGATGTTTTCGTAACTTTAGATTTTTTTATATCAAGACATATCAACTCCTGACAGCACCCCCTATTCTCCTCCAAGTAGAAGATGAGCATCAAAGAATCTCCAGTGGGAGATGATGGAATTAGTCGCAAGCCTATCTCTTGGTAGGAAAAGCCCCTTGCTTCAACTGTAGACAGAATGCTATCCAAAAAGGACAAAACCTGGAAGCAGGTAAGTCGACAGCCTAGCTCTGCCAAGACAGGGTAGGTAAGTCCTTCACAACCCCTGCTCTAATATCAATGTCTGTCAGAGAAACGGGGCCAAATGACTGAAGAACGATGCTGTAATGTATGGAGAGAAAATGGGAACTGTCCAGGCAGCCACTGGTATGTCATTTCTTAGTTTGGGAAGCTTCAGGCCCTGTACTTCCTATAAAATCAGATGTATTTATCCCTCTCAGGTCTCTGAGGTGGTTGAAGAACAGATAGCTAGAGTCTCATAATTAAATTTTGAGTTGTTTAGGAGTCAAGAGAGTGTTATACATCTAAGAAGATACTTTTAAAATTGTGTTGCAAGTTAGTATGAATGTTGAGTCAGATATAGAACTTTAAACTCATGGAGATGTTTAGATAGTAGAATGTTAAAGTCAGGTACCAAATACATATGGACTGGACATTGGGAATGTACGTTAAGCCATATAACCCTAATAACTGTGGCCTAATTACCTCTGTTGTTTTGTATTGTATTTATTATTATAAGAGAAAGAGCCATTTGTTGGACTCAAAGGGGAAACTGTAGGGGGAGATAAGATATACCTTAAATTTAAAAGGAAAAAAAAGGGAAGAGGATGGGGGGTTGAGGGTGGGAGGGTGGGACTGGAGGGGGAATAGGGAGGGGACTGCGATTGAGATGTAACTTGAAGAAATAAAAAATAAAGGAAAAAAATCTGCTCCTTTCCCTCCCCACATTTTATTCCACTAAAACAAAACAAACAACAACAACAACAAAAAACATGGGTTTGTAATACAAAGCAGCTGGTTATTTTGAAACAAACACAAACAAAAACCTACTCAATTTCTTCCCTCATTTGAGAAATTTTCTTGAGAGATTATAGGCATTTTTTGCTCAGTAGAATAAATAAAATTGCAGATTTCAGTGGCATGTGCAAAGTTCTTTTCAGTAAGTGCTGTCATTTTGATGCATCACTTTTGTCCTATTTAATCTGCTTGCTAAATGCTCTCCTGGGGCCTACAGGTAAAAATCCTGCTTTTGGTGGACCCTGGAGTTTTGTAGGTGTCTGTGGTAATGCATTGTAGATTTGTGTCAACCTGTTCTTTGTGTAGGCCTTACAAGAGAAAGGTAATACCTTACTCAGTGCTGGTCACTAGGCTGTTTACTAATGAATGTCATGGGGCAAACTGCTACAAGTACTTTTTTTCTTGATATTGTTATTTAAGTTGTAAAAAGTATTTTCTCGTATCTTTTTGTCTTACTAAAAGAGGGTCTGAACTTGTTTTATTTAAATAGAGATTTTTGTATGCTTTCCTTGTATGTGCTGCTAATCCTATAAAGGGAAATCTGTTGATGTGCTTGTGCATCTGTTTGAACTTCTCAGGTAGAAAGCCATGTAACCTAGGCATTTTGAAAACACAACCAAAGCAATGTGTTTTTGTTGCAAAACTGTTTAATGTATTAATTTTAAGATAAATATGGATTGATTCCACTTTGGGGGGAGTTTTTATGTATAGTACGACATGTTGCACTAATGTTTTTGCTTATTTGCATTGTTAGAGAAATGTTACATACTGAATTTTCATATGTTTAAAAATAAAATTGCCAGTAGTGACAAAACAAAACAAAAAAAAAGAACTTTCAATCACTTCTGTGATAGTTCCAAGGCTCACAAGCAGGCAGAAGTGCCCCTGTCAGGTCGCAGCACCTTTCCAGGGTGTCAGTGTCCCAGAGGCATGGTGGTAAAAACCATCTAGACCCTGCTTCTTCCTCCACTGTAGCAGGCATTCGCCTGGTGATTAAGTAAACCTGGATTCTAGCTTGTGCAAGCCACGCCTTCATTCTGTTCATTGTTTGACCCAACTCAGGACAAAGTGCAAGTCTCAGGGGACACTCGGCCCAGGTTGATGAAATATCTCGATTTGAATGCTTTGCTGCCTGTCCTTGCTATCTATGATTTTTTTTTTTTTTTGAGCCTGAAGAAGGGGGAGGAGCTGTTTTGTCCCTTCTAAGCTTGGTGACAGCAAGGACTCTCTGTGGGATGCAAATAGGTGTTCTCAGTCCCCAAGGTGGACTCAAGGAGTCTCATGAAACAAACCTTTATTGTAAATTCAGGGAATCGTTGGTACAAAATAGCACAAATTACTTAACCAGTATTTGTACCAATTGCCCCAAAGCACCCCCTTGTAAGGACCTAACTTCTGACTCCCTGTATTGTGTTGTCCTTCACTCGTGGGAGAATTTCACAAGACAGGTGTGCTAGTTGCATTGAACAGCATCACACCTGCACTCTCAGGCATAGACATTTCCCTAATGGACCATTAAATGTGCTATTTGGGCAGTTAATTTTGAAATGTTTCTAAGTTAATAGGCACTTGGCAATGTAGCACATTCACATAGAGACACCCAAGAGTCAGACATCTCTGGTTGATTGGATGACTCTTCAGACTTGGGCTTGTGTGTGTGTGTGTGTGTGTGTGTGTGTAATAGCTTTTATTCCTGAGAAGGCGTTACCAAATCAGCTTTCCAAAAAGGCTCTGCTCCAGGAACTGCTAACAGGCAAGTGCATGAGGATGCAGCCGAATGGCCTAGGCAGGCTGTACAGGCACACTGGAAGTTAGGTATCAGGGTAGATGTGGAGCGAGAAAACGCAGATGATACTTATTTACCCTTAAAGTCCCAAGGAGTCCTGCAAAGAACAGGCTGAGTCATGAATTTGATGTCTGGGACCCTGCAAACCAAAGGCAGAATCTCAAAAGCAAGAGGCTGACCCAATCTTCCTTCAAAGTACATACATGGCAGAGTGGTTTTGTGGATGTTGGGACCCCAGGGTCTGGAGGAGGAAGATCAGCAGCACTACACTGCTTGGGGGTGAAACTTACCCAAGCCAATTTCTGGCTTACATCCCTTGACTATTTGCTAGTAATGGTGGTAATTCTTTCCAGAGACTGCAAAAATGTAATGCCACCAACAGAAAACACTTTACTTGTTCAAAACAAGTTCAAAAACACTTCCCTTTACTTGAGTACATGAAGGGGCATTACTCAGAAACCTTTTCCTTCCCACAATCTTCACCTACACAGAACTGCGTGCACACTTGTATGTCCGGGTATGTGTAGCAAGGATTCCTCCCTGCTTGCTGAGACTGCTGTCCAGCAAGCCCCAGGAAGCCTGGCGTAAGACTTTGCAAGCACTCCCAGTTACGAGGCTGGTATAGGGCGGGGCCGAACATGAGGTCCGCCCAGGCTCAGGGCGCAGCCAACTAGCGCGCCCGGAGGGCGGGTCGGCTGGGATTGAGCGGCACCGGCTGTCACAGGCGCCCGACGCGCGCTGCAGGTGGCAAGTTGGAGGTGCTGCCACCACCGCTGCAGGAGAAGCCCGGGTCTGGCATCCCCTTGCAGCCTCCGGGAGCCCATTCCCGCCGCTGAGTTCCAGCTCAGACCCGGGAAAAGCCAAAGGAAACAGGCGCTGTACAGGGACTTGGGAGCAGCGCTTCATCTCTGTGCCCCTGCGTTATTTTGTTTTCTCCGCGGAAGGCTGTGCCTGGGGGCTGGGAGCAGGTTCGGAAAGAAGACGGAGAGCGAGGCTTCTGCTGTCCAGGTGAGCGCCTTTGCACCGTAAGGTCCACTCCTTCCACGCAGCAGGGGCTAGTGCAGAGCGCCGGTTCTCCCAGTGGGCAGTGGCCGGGAAAAGGCGCCTGCCCTTGGCTGAGGTCGATCCCTGAGAAGCCGGGAAGAGGCGAGGCTGGCCCCGCCGGAGGCTACCTGCCAGCGCCCTCCTGGAATGCGTAGGTTCTAGGGAGCGAACACCCCTAGTCCAGAGACCGGCAGAAAGGTGTTTTGGGGGTATCCTGGGGGCTTGGACTCTAGTTTAGACAAGCCGGACTCAGCCCCCAGTTCGCCGCGTTGTATCCGCAGCAAGAGTGGGGCGCGGCTCCCCACTGATCGCTTTTCTCCCCAACCTAGTGCTCTGGACCCGGAGAGCTCGCGAATCTGTGTCCCTAAGAGCCAGAGGCTCTGGAGGACGTCATCCCTCTCGAGAAGCTTGGGCAACTCCTCCTCCGCCTTCTCGCCTCCACCCCTAGGCATTGGCTGCCTAGCCAGCCTTTAGGAGATTCTGTGCCAGGGCCAACGCGCGCAGTGGTGGCTGCTGTCACTCTGCTTCCTGCCCTTGCAGGAGTTGAAGCGCCTAGGGGTCCGACTCCCTAGCCCCCGTCACTTGGTTGCGAGCCAGTGGTTGACTAGTTCTCTGGAAGGACTCGCTTTCCAGTGCCCTCCGTGTCCCCTCCTCCCTGATGCTCAAACGCTTTGCCCAAGGCGGAATATTGGAACCTAGATCTTGCCCATCTTGGGTGGAATTAGGAAGCCTCCTAAGAAGGCGCCAGCCTTGGAGCTGAGGCCAGAACCTTCCTCTCCATCTCAGCACATCAACTGGACGCGGGTAATCAGAGGCTTGACCTCCGAGTTCCGGGGCTCTGAAGGCATAATGAGAGGGTATGCTTGCTTTCGTGTGTGAGTGAGTGTGTGTGTGTGTGTGTGTGTGTGTGTGTGTGTGTGTGTGTGTGTTCGTGCACCGCCCAGTGTTTCTTGGATTTTCTAGGAGGCAGAGACCCAGGAGCCCTCTCCCCCTGCCTGGCGGCTCCAGAGGTCCCTGCCGCTCTTGGCGACCAACTGCAATGAGATACTCCAGCCAGTATTTGGAGTATGTCAGCAAGACTGGGTTTCTGTCTTCTCTCCTTGCTTTCGAACTCCGGTCCCCTGCACCTAAGCTTGCCCAAGGGATGAGAATCTCCTGGTTGGAGACTGCGCGATGAGGGATCCAGGCTTTGGGCTGTTTTTCAAAATGCTGGGGAGCGCCCCTCGCAGGGCATTTCATCTTCCCAGTAATGAACTGTCCGGGCCTCAGGGGCCTCAGGTGGTGGTAGGAGGGGGTTGACTGCGCTCCCGAGAGGGCGTCGCGTCACCAGAAAAACAGAAGTTAGAGGCTCAGAACTCCCTAGGGCGCGCCCCGCTCAGAAGCAGGAGAGCCAGTGGCAGTGGCGCGCGGGCAGGCTAAATTAGCTCCCCCGCAGAGGGTGGCCGGGTAGTGCTGTGACACCAGGAGCCGGAATTTGTGAGCAGAAACCGAGTCTGGGGTCTGAGGCTGGCTCGGGGGTACCGGAGTCCAACACAAAGTTGAGAACCGGGTCTGCAGCTCTTGGTGACCACCTCTGCGGCCTTAGAAGCTGCAGCACGTTGGACTGGAGCCTCCTGCAGTGGCTTTTGCTTTTCCTTCTCTAGAAGGGAAGCTACCAGGGCTTTCACTCCCTTTGAGCCTCTCCCAAGAAATCGTGGATCCTGGCCATGAAGTCCTTCTGAGAGCAAAGGGCAGGCCCCAAAAGGCAGTCAAGGGCGGGCACGGGGCATCCACGACCCCACGTACAGCTGAATCACCAGAGGCCAGGTAGAGTGCCAAGAGTCCTCAGGGGAATTATGGTCAACCCAAACTAGAGGAGCGGTCGGCCCCGCCTTGGGTTCTCTCCTAAGCTGACTTGGTGTCGGTATACACCCTGCCTCACCCACACCAAGCTAGTCGACCACGCACGTAATTCTCTCTGAAGTGCATTGGATTAAGTCTGGGCCGGAAGAGGACTGAAATCCACGAAATGAATAAAAGTAGAAAGGACTGTAAATCCCTGATCTGATTGCGATTTAGACCTAAATTCCTTTTGAATACAAACAGACTCTATAATCTAGTAGAACAGGTCTGTGTGGGGTCCCTACACTGCATTTTTTGTGACAGTTACTGGAGGATTTGTTAAGGTTTGAACAGGCCAGGCTGGAAACTCTTGGCCTAGGGGGCTGGGAAAGTCTGGGAGCTGGATGAACAAGATTTGGAACAAGAAAAATTCCAGCTCAGGATGGTGCTGAAATGACCTCAGGACAGGGGTCGGGGAGAGGGGCGGGTCTTGTTGGCTATAAGCATTTTCCAGTCTCATCCTCAGTTCAGATCTAAGTAACTGACTTTGAGGAGTTATCATTCTATCATTCCTTTAGCTGAAGATCTTTGAATGGATTTCTTAAACTAGCTTGTACCTTTAGGGGGAGTATTCTTTGTGGTGACAGGCAGAGATACTGTATTTAAACCTTGACCTCTTAGTCCAGACAATGGCGCTATCCCTTTCAGGAGAATGTAAGCTGTTAAGAGCGAGCCTCTTTCGCACACGAGTAGGTATCTAACAAACACAGTTTGTAATGAAAAACACTGACCTGAAAAGACTTGTAACAGCTTCTAGAATTAACTCTAGAATTAATCATTGTTAAAATCATTTTACACCACTGATAATAGTTATTTTGAGGACCAATGTACACTATTTAGTTACATATTTTAAAAATCTGGGATTGGTAAAGTTAATTCAAATGAGAAGATGTATAGGCTATTGGATAATATAGAAAGAAAAAAATCCAAGATGATATAGTTGCTTAAAGTCTGTCTATAATGGTTCCTAGTTGAATGCCTCTAGAAATGAGGATCTCACTACTTCCAGGTATGTTGTATTCTTGTTTGGAGAAAGATGAACACAACAGTGTAGATCCACAGAGGAAATATGATCTTAGTTCTGTTATATAGACAGTTGGGGAAATTAACTGCTCTTAACACTGAGCTACAACAGCAAGGGAGACACCAGGAAGAATGGGTCTTGTGGTTTGTTTCTTAAGGAGGAGAAAGTCTCTTGGAGGACTATACAGACAAGGAAGAAGTAGTCCAGCCTGTATTAAAAGTTGGCCCGAATGTCAGTTCTACCTTTGGGTTCCATGACCTGGTCTAAAACACTCAAACCTCTGGGAAAATCTGGTGCCACCTGTGGTGGTTTGAATGAGAATGGCACCCACAGGCTCATATGTTTGAATGTTTGGTCCCCAGTTGGTGGAACTATTTGGGAAGGATTGGGAGGTGTGGCCTGTTGTTAGGAGGTGTGTCACTGGGGTGGGCTTTATGGTTTCAGAAGACTGGGGCATTTCCAGTGTTCCTCTCTCTGCCACCTGCTTACAGATTAAGATGTGAGGTCTCAGCTATTCCTGCTGCCACTGTGGACTCTAACCCTTTTCTTCTATAAACTATCCTTGTTATAGTGATTTACCACAAGAATAGGAAAGTAATTATGCAATGTCTCCATGCTCCTGCATGCTCTCCCAAACAGTTTACTGTCTTCTCAATATGCTACATGATGGCACACTTTTTTTTTTCTGGAAATAAAAAGGAAAGTAAAAAGATCACAACTAAGACCAGGTGTGATTTATGTGGGATTTTAAAAATGAGGGCAGGCTGGATGTGAATGGTTCATTAAAAAAGATCCAGAGAGTGGGATGAGTCACAGTCTAGTCCAGACAGCCACTTCCTCATCCACAAGGAGAAGAATAATTCCCTACAATTCTGCCTGTAAGAATTAATTTACAACTTCAGAGCTATCTGAGACACTTAGAAGGGAAACGTGAGACCTAGCAAACGAGAACAAAGGATTTTCTGATTAAGAGATGCCTTACCAAAGTAGTGAGAACCACCATTGGAAAGATGGGATTTCTTCAAATAAGGATGTTCTCACCCTTATGTGGAAGTAAACGGATTGATCTTCGGAAGTTGAAAGTAATAGAGTGGGCAGGAAGGAGGGCTGGTCATCAGGTGTAAAAATACCATTCTGTTGGGGACTCACTTTCTAGAGTTCTGTGACACAGTAGGATGACCACTGTTAAAAATGAGCTGTTGTGGGTTCCAAAATAGTTAGAAGAGGCAATTGTGAATGTTCCCAACACAAAGAAATGATTAATCTTTCAAGTGATGAATGTCAATTACTCTGCATTACCTAACTGCTTATTGTATACACACTTTGAAATATCACACTCTACCCTGCAAATATGTCCAATCATGGTCTGTCAGTTTAAATACAGACAAATAAATGGATGAAAATATACCTTCATTGGAAAGCTACTAGCTAAGGAATGAGAATACAGAATTTTGAAAGGCACTGAACCTAAACTTCACAATTGAGATGGAAAAATCTAGACAGTGAATAGGCCAGGATTGTGACTTATCATCTCACCAGGTCACACTACTGGCCAAAGGAGGAAAATGGCATTTGTTTTGGCTTAATGCTGGCTGTATAGCACATGAGCATTTAATTCAGGAGAATTTAGTGCTTCGATGGTGTTACATAAAAAGAAAGATTGATGTATATCCAGAATGCGTTCTGATAAGCTAAATGTGTCACAGCCTGCAGCTAATGCAAGGGACAGTATCCTGTGGAAGGAACTGGAGTCATCGAGCTAAAGGAAGCCTATCTTAGAATGTTGTGTCATGAGGGACTGAGCGGCTAAGTAGATGAACAGCAGTGACAATCCAGGAAAATGGTACTGAGTATGGCTGGGGACCATTTCAGTCAAGAAGAATGCAGGTAAAGGAGTGCATTCCAGTCCTTCATGTTGAGAGTTCTGAAGACAGAGAGAGAGAGAGAGAGAGAGAGAGAGAGAGAGAGAGAGAGAAAGAGAGAGAGAGAGAGATCCAGAATTTGGACTCCTTGCTCCTGCCATGGGCTCATTCTATGTCTCTAAGACCTCAGAGTCCCCATCTGTAATGAGTGTACAAAGAAGCTTTTTCAGAGAACTCCGTAACACACATGCACAGTGCAACATCTAGCCCCGGGCTTGGCCTTCAGGTTAGCTCTCCAGAAATAGGTCACCGGCTTTCAGAATGGAGAGAGGTTCTTGGCTGGGCGAACAATTGCTAGATCTGTAATGATTTGACTTACTTTAGAAGTCTAACCTTACTCTTCTAGCTTCCTAGTGAATATTCCACCTGGATGTTCTACAGCCGCCTCAATCTAAGTGAGTCTGGACATCTCATCCTTTCCACACTCACCTCAAATTCTCCAGGTCCCAAGTCACCCCAGAGAGAGACCTGGTCTTCATCTTTCATGGCTTCCTTTTCATGCACTGTTCCCCAATAAATACATAATACAGAAATATCAGTGCCATGTGGCAAGGCTGGCTACTCCAGTCCTTCCCATCACAATGCTGTCAAGGGTACGTCTGCTCTTTCTCCTGCTTAGACCATAGTGACATTATTCTAGATCACATTGACTCTTTGGCAGTGTTGTTTGACTGCTCTCAAACTTCTCCTACTTTTAGCCTTGTCTTCAGGATCCTGTATTTAATCTCCTGTAGCAACATGTTCATACTGTCCCCAAGGATCCTAGAGATCTATAACATCTCTTATCCATGACTATGCATGCTTTATTTTGTTTCTGTGTTATTTTCCTATTGCTCCCTTCATCTCATCTTGTCCATTTTGAGCACCTACCAGTTTTCTAAATCAAACTCAAGCACCTTGTGAGGTGTCACATCTGCAAGGAAGACCTTTTCTCTGCTATGACACTCACCTTGCTTTCATTCTTTGCTGCATTTTATCAATGGAGTACTAAGTCTAGGTCTATGTTCTTAATCTTGTTTTTCACCAAGTGCTCCCCACCATAAGAATTCCTCATAAGTTCCCATGGAGTATGTGATTGTCCAGAGATGTTTTAGAAGAGGTGATAACAAGAGAAAAAGGGTATCAATCCCCTACCCAAGTTGAGTCATAGTGAGGAAGGAGGAGCCAGTCCCTAAGCAAATCCTGATAGGCACAAGCCATTATTTGGAAACCTCAAAAACTATCCTGTACCTTGTTTGTCTAATTGCATGTGTAATTTAAGCTTCAGAAGCTGAAATAATCTCGTTGTTGTAGAGATGAGAGTATCGTCATGGAAGCGCCGCAGTACTTTCAAAAACAGAATAGATATGGGTAGTCAAGATGATAATGATTGGGCTGAAAAAAAGAAAAGGGAAATGCTGGGCGAGATGCCCATGAAGTGCAGGTTGCACCCAGAAATATGGGAGAAGATTCTTAGCTTGGGGGGCCTATGGTTTGTCTCATATCCACTCATTCTTTGGAAGCTTTTCATTTGATACCTGTGATTTACAAAGCAGCATCATGCCTGTCTTTGCTGGCATGTATGGATGTTGAAATGCTTCAGGTCTAGATGAAACTCTTTATTCCTAGTTTTAGAAATGAGGAATTTCTTGCTTTTTTTTCAAGAGTGAAAAGATGAAGCCATTTCTCATGTGCATATTAAATGTCTGAAGTCAAGTGGGGAAATTATTATAAAAAGATTGCTGGTTTCAATATCCCAGCAATAAAAATCCTTCCACTCAGTCTTAAATATACAAACCTTCAAACCTTCAGCGAACTGATTCAACCTTGAGGGGATAACTCTAAAGTCACCAACTACTGTTAATAGTGATGATGGTTTGAATGAGAATGGCCCCCTAGATAGGTTCATGTATTTGAATATGCAGTCACCAGGGAGTGGAATTGTTTGAAGGCTTTAGAAGAATTAGGAGGTGTGGCTTTCTTGGAATAAGTATGTCATGGGTGGGGGGGGGGCTGTGAGGTTTCAAAAGCACATGCCAGGTGCACCCAGTCTCTCTCTCTCTCTCTCTCTCTCTCTCTCTCTCTCTCTCCTTTCTCTCCCCTCTTCTCTTCTCTCTCTCCTCCCCTGCCTCTCTGCTGTGGGTCAGGATGTAGCTTTCCCTCATGCTCCCTGCCATGATGATAACTGGTTAAGCCTCTGAAACTATAAGCAATCCCCCAACTAAATGCTTTCTTTTCTAAGAGTTGCCTTGGTCATGGTGCCTCTTCACAGCAATTGAGCAGTGACTAAGACAACAGGCCATTGCTCATGAGGAATAATTGAGGAAATGACATAGTCTATTATTGAGGCTTTAAATGCTGCGGAATTAGTAACCTTATTATAACGTTAGAGTTATGTTCTCAAACCTGTTCTGGAGCCAGAGAAATTATATGGCTATGAGTGAGTAAGCTGCTGCATCTACATATCTGCCCTGGACCCGTGGTATTTGTGAAGTGTACATATCTGCCCTGGACCCGTGGTATTTGTGAAGTGTACATATCTGCACTGGACCTGTGGTATTTGTGAAGTGTACATAACTGCAGCAAGGTGGAAATGATGCTGTCTGCTCATTGTGTACAGATATCTGGCTACAAGTGTGGCTCAAGCCAGAAAGTCCTCTGTAAAGCTACTGTTCTTAAACTCAACTTCTTCACTGGCAAATGGCCATGGCTGAATTTTCCAGATCACATAGAGGACACAAAAACCAAATGATGTCTTATTTGTGGACAAGCTTTATTGGTGATAAATTGAGACACTCACAGCATTTTGATTGCTAGTTTGAATCAAATTCAGCAGTACACCATACAGCTCTCTCCACAACCCTTCATAAAACTACAGCAGGGAAACATTTAGGAGATTGAATACGAGCTCAACTACAGCCTGAACCCATGACACATAACTGCCTTTAAATTAAAAACTAACAAAACCCAAAATAACAAAAAGAAGAAAACCTGCCCATCTCTCTACAGTCACCAAATTCTGCAGTTAAATAATGAGATTGGGAGTCTGTTTGGTTTGTGATTGTTTCAATAAGCTGGAGGTCTGATGTAAAATCCTCCACAGAGAAAACTACATTTTCATTCTCCCTAAGACAGTTGTTTCTTTGAGTGTGAGGTACTCCCTTAAGTTTTCACTGTGAATAGTATAATATCACACACAAATGAGAGTGTGTAAGCATTCAGGGGTTTACTATGAGGTTATATCCTGACAAGCTATTGTAAGGTAAAGATAGTCTAAGCTGGCAGTGAGTTTAATGCATCTAGCCTGAGGGCACCAGAGCTGAGCAGCCCAGGGTAGCACATGGCTGACTGAGCAATGGCTCCTGAGCAACTCAGGGTAGCACATGGCTGATGACTGAGCAATGGCTCCTGAGC
>CAJQZJ010000184.1:3154586-3169586 GCA_907164525.1 Lophiomys imhausi
TAAGACAGAAATGTCCGTGTGTTAAATGCACCTTCTCTTTTTAATATGCTCCTATCCTGGTCATCAAAATAGCATCAAAGAGCCCACAGGCATCAATGGATGCCAGTAAGTCCAAGTGACTTTTAGCTCAGCAGCATCAGAATTGCTAGGAGTTCCTGTTTCTGACTTCCCTGTCACTGATATAGTGGAGGGCCCAGGGTCACTGTTTTCTGTGACGGACCATATGTAACATAAATGTCAAAACTAAGATAGACAGCTTGCAAGGTCAAGACATTTTGGAGTTCACCAAGCAGACTGGGGAATCACAAATGAGTCTATGAAGAAGAGCAACTAGAGCAGTCAGCCTTGTAAGGGAAGTGGTAGGATGACCCTGAAGAATCCAGGTTCAGAGCGGGCCAGCCCGGAAGCCTCTGCTCTGTAGCATGTCCCACAGAGACCTGGAGCCAGTAAGTATGTTTGTCTTGATTCCTTCTCCTCTTAACCTGACTTCTTTTCTTACATTCAGCTCTTTTCTATGATTGCTTGGAATGACAAGGCTGAAAATACACAGTATTTTTTTAGCATTTATTCATATGTATGTTGTGCATATGATGGGGGAGGGCATCCACTTGCCTTAGACCCCCTGTGGTGGTCAGAGGACAGCTTGCAAGAGTCCATACTCTCCCTTCCACCAGGTGGGTCCTAAGGCTCAAACTCAAGTCCTTGGTCTTGGTGACAAGCTCCTGTACCCAATGAGCTCTCTTGCAGGTCCCAGATGTTATTTTTAAATGGTCAGACAACTGGGATACTTTCCTGTCAGAAAATGTGTGAGTCTTGAGGAATATTATCATGTCACAGCATCTTCCAGGTTGTATTTATAAAGAATGAATAATTTCTGCTATTCTTAGCTGCTCGCTTCCTTTTGAAAAAATAAAAAATAAAAGGATCAAAGATTGAAATGAATTAGGTAATGGAGCAGTGAGTAATGCCACCAAGTGTACAGGGTGACACAGTTGCCAAAGCTCCTTGCTAAGTTAAAAAGTATCACCATGTTTTGTTTTATCATTTCTACTTTAATATGTGAGTGCTACTCCCTGCAGATCTCTCCACACAGCCTTAAAGTGCAGCTTTGGTCTCTGTGGCACACAGTTAGAGGATAGCTAGGTGTGTTTCAGGAAAGATAAGCCAGTGTTGTATTCCAGATTGCAGGCTCATCATTGCTTAATTTCCCTGGATAATAGTTTATGCTTTTTTATGGTGGAGTTACAGCTGCTTAAGTTTTCAAATCTGTGATCCTCCAGCATGAAAAGACTGCCTCCGATGAAAGACTGTTGTTTTCTAAACCTGACGAGAACTTGAGCTCTACCTTGCTCTGCCATCCAGGGCTGGTTAAACAGGGTCTGGAGGTGAGAGAAGGTCAGCATCACTTTGCATATATCTTGCTATTCAAAATCTGAAGAATTTTTTAACAGCAATGATAAGTGTGGGTTTGGGTTCCCCAGGTGGTTGCCCATGGACCTAGCTGATGGCTGCTAACATATTGTTACTCTGAATTAACTCAACTGCTATCAATTACTATGTTATCTGAGGATCTCCTGTAAATGCTTCTCTTTACCTCTCTTCCTGGGTTTGGAGGAATTCAGAGAGATTTTGGATAATACTTTTTTCAAAGCACAGCAGGAGGAGTTATCTAGAATAAATTAAAAAGACAAATAAATGCTCAAATGTCTAGCACATCCTTTAAACTATTTGAGCTGGCCTCCATTTGGCCTAATAGAAGAAGTGGTTCTTACATCTGACAGTTAGCCTAGAGGGACATAAAAGGCCTCTTGTCCCCACTGGAAGGTGGCAAGTAGCACATTCCTACTGTGGGCTCCTTATGTAATGCTTCAAGGAACAGTTGGGCTGAAGGACCAGAGCTCTATATAAACTACTTATCTTGATGCCTGGAAGAGAGTTGAGCTGGGAAAAAGTCTCTGTTCTATAAAATTATTTGTAGGAAAAAATGGCTAATTAAATTATTTACTAGTATTTATATTATTGTTATTTGGCTTGGCGGCTGTTCATCCTTAACCTGTCATTATAAATGAATACACACAGACACCTTATGGATTTTAACAAGCCTTGGCCTGAATTGTGAAATCTTAGCCCATCTAAACTAGCTCATAATTCTATTACCCAAATATGACTCCATATATGTATATGTCCCTGTCCCTTTGGACTACTATTCTTCATACTCTGCTGATGTTCCAGTCCATGTGGAATGATCTTCTTTTGTTTTCCCCATGGTGTATGTCCTCCTTGCCTGTTCGCAGCTTCTCTGATCTTCTTCTTCCCAAGATGCTCTCTGTCTCAGAATCCTGCATACCTTAGTCCCACCTATCTCTGTCTTTGCCCAATCTCTAGGCCTCAGCATTTATTTAACCAATCAGAGACAATGTAAGTAACAGACAGCAAGCAGAACCAATTAATTAACATTTAGAATGCTTAATATTACCCCATCAATTCCCTCCTTTTGCCTAATAAAAAGGCTAAATTTTTAAACTCATATAGTAAAAACAATAAAAACAAATATGAAGCAATGAAGAAAACCATAATTATTACTCTCATTGAAAGTATAATTTTATCAAGACTAAGGAGCAGATTTTTTAATGGAAGGAAAATATATGAAATTGTAAGAGAACAGCCCCCACCCCACCCCCACCCCCACCCCCACACACCATTAGATTCTGCTAGGCTGCATCTGGAGGAGTCTGAGGTCAGTGAGGTAGCAGGCATTCAGTAGACCACATAACATTGTGCTCTCAGGAAACTGAAGAGTCAGTTAAACATTTCTTTCCGTAAAGATTAACCTAGTTCCAACCCCCACCTCCAAAGTTTTCTTAACAACTACAAACCAGATATCGTGGGGCTGATCTTTTTAGAGCACAAAACAAATATTTCATAAATACAGGTCCTTCTAGCAACTTGATTTTGCGTGGTGCTTTAGAATTGAAATTGGAGCCCAGAAATAGTTTTGTGTTATTCAAGACAACTTAGTGGCTGAGTTGACCAGCCATGTTTTAAACATCTCTGTCTTTTTCATTTCCTCACCCCCCCCCCACCTTACTAAGCACTCTTAACACCAAACAGGGAATCTATGAATATAAACGTTCTACCAATGCTAAGCACACTCCATTCCAAACACAGTTATTTTCTTGTTGGTTGGATGGTCTTATTGTAGAGACAAGCTGAGTTTGTGCATATGAGGTTGCTTTGTGGTGATTTATGGTGTAGTCATTAAGCATGTTCTGTTGACTTGTCTCTATTCACAAAGATACACACTGGATTCTGGAATTTGGTTTTTGCATTGGCCTAGTAAAGTATCTTTTCACACATGATATAAGCAAGCCAGTATCAGAGTTTCTGGGAAGACAAGGTCAGTGACTTCGAAATGTTTAGAAGACTTTTATTTTCCCACGACATTCATGTTGGGGAGAAAGTTGGTTCCAGTGGTGTGTGCCCTTTTGATACAGACTGGAAATGTTGCTGACATAGTCATTCCATCTCTAGTCCATTGTCCTCATTAAACTTGACATTGACCCTAAAGTAATAGTCCTTTTTTGAGTAATTTTCAAGGCAGAAGACAAACCATGGTCACATAGTACTTCATTTAATGGATGTTGCACATTTTGTTTTCAAAGAACATGAAACATCCCCTGTTTTGGGCCTCTGGGTTCTTTAGCCTTTGGGGTGAAAAGCCTAGGGAGATAAAAGACAGAGGCCTACTTTCTGTATATAGGTATTTCCCATGTATAGATGACTCAGTTTTTCCAAAAGTATGTTTGTCAGTAGTTGTCCACAATTTTGAATTCTTCACCTAAAGGAAAAATGTTAAAAATTATGGTTAGGCTTTTGGCTAGTTGAAACTATTAATATCAGTTGTGAGACCTTGAGGGCAAGAAGCGAAGTGTGCCTCCCCAAATGGAGAGCCCGAGGTGGTATGATGAAAAAAAGCTTCCCACCACCCTTCCACAATGCTTTCCCCATTTTCTAGTCCCATTACTCCAAGCTCAGACACAGTCTAACATAGACTATTTTACTATCCCTGATACACTCCTTACACAAAATTTATTAACTTCTTTTTCTTTTCATTAAATAAACCAACCATTGTCTTAGTTATGCTGATCTAAGTAACATGTAGAAGGCAATCTGAATTAATTATATTTATAGAAAGGATTGATAAATCCAGAATTCTTACACTGCATTTGTATGAAAACATGAAATACCATGGGACTCAAATCAAGTGCAGGCTGTAGTGTGTCCTTTCATTTGATATTTATTAATCATATTTTATAAGCAAGGTGGTGACACATGACATGAGTATATATGTGTGAGTAAAAATGGAATGGTATTCAACATGTCACAGGGACATCTGATAAATAATGACAAATTACCACAGTATAAACTGTGCTAAGTTTATAAGTCAGAGGCTTTTATGGATCTTATATATAACTTAAGAAGAAAGATAATTAAATTGTTATATTAACATTGAAAACCAGTTAGGCATATTGTCCAACAAAGGAATTCTGTAAAGTCACCTTCAATACTACAGCAAAATACATGAGATTAACTTACAGAGAGAAAAGGCTTATTTGAATACAAAACTTTGAAAAATTCTGTCCAGGATTAAATATACCCATTGCTTTCAGGCCTTTGATGAGGTGGGGCATGACAATGGGAGTTTGAAGCAGTGTGAAGTGCTGGATGCATGGTCAAGAAGCAAAAAAGTGTTGGTGGAATGCTGTGGTACAAGTATTCCCTCTGAGGGACCTGACCTGAAGGCTTCCCACTAGGCCCTACCTCTCAAAGACTTCAAAACTTCCCAGTTGTCCCATCCTAAGAACCAAGTCTTGATCAAACAAGCTTTTGGGTGACACTTAACATCGAAACTCTCTTGGTTAAGAACCCTGGCTCTGACCACATCTCTGTTTCTTTGCTTACATTATGTCCTGTCCTTTCAGTTAGCCGAGTTTCCAGCAGGCATCTCTGGAGGATGGAGGTTAGTGAAAATGTTTGCTACAATTAGCCTGTCCGGGGCCAAGTCAGTATTCTCTCTCTCTTCGAATACTGCTGACCCTGCCATGGCTAGCCTTTTCTCTTTGCTAACATACAACCCTCAATTTGTTATTAAAATCATAATCACAGTTTCAGGTGTGATTTATTCCTGCAGTCTGATTATTAAAAGAGCTATTTTAATCCTCCTGATGCCAAGGCTCCAAGTCAAACATTTTGCCTTCACTGTGCTGATATTTCCTCCACAGTTTCTTGCCCCTGACTGCTTATTGGAGGTGAAACTGAAAGGATTTTTTTTTTCTTTCTTCAGCACAAGGACCTTGAGAACAAATTAACTGTGCAACAACTTCTGAGGCGAGAAGTAGGAGAGAACCAAGAAGGACAGCACAGAGTCTTGTAAGCAGCAGAGAGGTCCGAAAGCCCATCTTTTGCAGAAATGGTCAATTTCCTTATGCTCTGTGGAGAATCCCCTAGGCAGGAGCCTTGACCTTGATTCTGCTACACAGGAACACAGGAAGTGCTAAGGAAGAAAGGAAGCCCATGTAGATGTGTTTCCTTCAGATCAGCAGAGGTAGCATTAGTGGAGTTTCAGATCTCCTGTCCTGCTGACCATGCTGAAGAACCTGCTATTCTTGAAGCCCTTAAGATGCAGTCCCGGAAAGTAAAGATTTGTTCATCTAAGTGACATGACAGAAGTCAGCAGCAGTAAATTCCAGCAGCTCTTATATCTGAAGGAAGGAGTAACTGTAGATCATCAGAGGTTGAAAAGAACATTTTTTATGCCTACTATATTTGTTAGCTACACCAGGGAACACTTAGCGAGATTTTTAATAATATTTCCTTTTGGATGAATTATAAACTGCCAGTAATAAATTCATTCCATCTTTACATAAATGCTTTCCAAGGCTGGCTGTGTTTTCCATAATAAAAATAAATGCAACTAAAGAGTAGCATTGTAGAGGCTGGAGAGATGGCTCAGTGGTTAAGAACACTGGCTGGTCTTCCAGAGGACACAGGTTCAACTCCCAGCTCCTACACCATGACTCACAACTATCTGTAGCTTCAGTCTCAGGGAATTACAACTTTCTTCTGGACTCTGGACAACAGGCATACCTATGGCACACAGACATGCATGCATCCAAAATACCTATACATACAAATAAAAGCTTAATTTAAAAATTTAAATTAAAAGAGTGGCATTGTAAATATGTTCAGTGTTTGACTTGACTGTAGAGAGTTTCACATCCATTTCTGCATTAAAAATGGAAATTAAGATAGCACATACATTGTAACTTCTATAAATTGCCACACTATGCATAAGAGAAAAAAAAGTAAACAGGCAAATAATGTCCTGACTGAAAAACAGGATAGAACTCAGCTGCCACCATAGTCATTTTGTCAACAACCTGTGTCATAAATTCAAAACCTGTAGTTTCCTCTACAGTTTTGAAAGCCAAGTTACCCGTAATGCCTTACTGACATTGGGCACTACCTGAAATCAAAAATTAGTTAACAAATATATTTATTAGTAACTATAAACTGTTACATTAGGCCAGTGGGACCTGACAGAAGGCCAGCAGGCCTGGTTCACCTTAGTTGGTAGCCTGACCTGTCCTGGTGATGAGGCTCAGGACCAAGGGTGGCCTTTTTCCCAATAATTAAATAAACCAAGACCTTTTAATGTTTCAATGCATATGCCTGGCCTGATTCTCAATTAGCTAATTTAAGTTAATCTGACCAACTATTCTCAATCCACCATGTCCTTCTGCTTCCGAATCCTGGCAGGAAGAGAGTTTTCCTCCCAGGATTCTTTAGTTCATCCCAGGAAGTTCCACCTTCCTTTTTCTCTCCTTGCCCAGCTAAATGGCCATCAGAGACTTTTATTATCCAATCAGAGAGTGCCTCAGAAAGGGTGGTATCCAGATCTCCAAGCCCTGAAATCAGCCTCTGAGAACCAACGTACAAGACCTTTCTCCAACATCATATGACCATAAAAATAGTTCCAGCCTCATAGTTTCCCAAAGATTTTAGGGATCTCCAAGACACTGGACCCTACTCTACCTCAGACCCATAGACTTTGATTAAGTCATGGTCAACAGGTGACAAATAGCCATCCCTGAAAACGTATATATGGGTAGCATTATACAGACTGAACAGTTTATAGTTAGGAATATATACTCATTTGCATGCAGTAACAATTAGTAAAAAAAATTAATAAGATAAAAATAAAGAGGCTACAAATTTGAAGGAGAGTGGGGAAGGACTTGTGGGAGGATTTAGAGGGAAGAAAGAAGTGTAAACTAAAGAAAGAATTATAAACAAAACAAACAAACAAGTAAGCAAAAAAAAAAAAAACTGATAACCAGGTTGGCATACAGGAATAGCAGAAAGTGTGGTTTCCACTGGTCTGTTTTATGTTACAGGTGTAAATGGGTCTGGGTCCAAAAATATAACAAGACAAATGTTTTACTTCTGCTAAATGGTTCATAACCTTTGGGGTAGCCCATATTCAAAACTCCAGGGTCCTACCGAGTTTTATGCCTAAATCTGAATGGTCCTGTGCCCTACTCTGAGTGGTCAGAGCTTGCCCACTTTTCAGTGGTGTAGTTGATAAGCAGAATGCAATTTTGAGCACCAAGTGCAGCCTTAAACACACATTTTGACTTCAGGAAGTGCTGACTCTGGAGGAATTGGAATTTCTGTTAAGTGGCTTCTTTACAGTTTTTTTTTTTTAATTAAGTTTTGCCTTATGTAATTCTCTTATGGAAGACAGTACATTACTTTTACATTTTCCACAGTTACTATAATGAAATACAAGAAGCTAGATAACTTTATTTTAAAAATATTTAACTCACAGCTCTATACCTTCAAAGACCTATATATCTTTTGTGTGGGTGGTGAGTATATATCTGTATTTGGATGTGTATGCACATCTGTGGATGCATGTGTGTGGAGGTCAGAGATCACAGGACTACCTTATTTATTGAGACAAGGTCTCTCAGCAGGACCTAGACTTCTTGGCCAGCAAGTCTCTGACTCTCCGGTTCTGGAACAGTGGGTGTTGGGGGATTGAACTCAGTTCCTCATGTTTGTGCAAAAAGTTCTTAACTCCATATGCCTCTCTCTGCCTCTCTAAGAGCCACAAGACCTTCTTAAGCATCTCCAAATCAGACAGACTCCATAGCGCCCTGCTGCAAAGCAGAGTACCACGTGAGAAGAAAACTGGATCTTCCTGTGTGTTCTAATGTCCCTTTTCATTCCTAAGACCTTACTTAGTCCCAACCACATCCCCCCAAAAAAATATAAACACCAGAGACTAAGTAGATTTTGTGTCTTAACCCCTCACAATAGGGTTTAGCTTCAACACTGAGCCCTCTGGAATACTCTCAAGCCAAGTGGGAACCACAGTGCAGTCTGCCCCACTCTACAGTGAGGCTGATGACAAGGACATTCCAAAGTCCATTCTGCTTTTCTGTTGCCTTGTTTCCCTTGGAGGTCTTCTGGAGCCTCTTTTCCATGAAAAATTCAGAATCTCTTTTTCTCCCTTTTTCAGTCACTGAAGTCTGACTGGGACAGTGGCTTGCTCAAGGTCACCTGATTTCTAAAAGCCCCCCCCCCCCCCCAGCCCACACTGTCACTCCTGAGTCCTTCCCTGGGGAAGTTATCTCTTCTCACTGAGGTCAGCCTGCTGTGAGAGAGGCTCAGGAGTTGGCGAGCAGATACTTGACCTTATCTTTTTTATAGCAACTCAGTTCAGCCGTGCACTGACTGGCGATTTCCCTTCCTGGTCCCTGGGTTTGTTTTGGCCTTTTTTTGTTTCGTTTTGCAGTTTCGTGATTCATCTGGTTTTATTCTGCAGCCCAGTCAGATCTTGAACTCACGACCCTCCTGCCTCAGCCTCCTGAGTGGACCACCACTCCCAGCTCCTCCTTTCAAATAAAAATACTCAGTGTAAGAGAGAGGATGGACTGTCCCCTTTGCATAACTTCTTGAGGAGGTAGTAAAGTTTGAGTTCTGTAAGAAGAAGAAAAAAATCCACTGTTCATTACCTGAACAAAGGAAAGTGGATTAAAAACCAAGACGTTACCCACAAGCCAAGGTACTGACTGAACTTTAATAATACACAAATGATTCTGCAGAAGCCCTCATGCTGGCTGGCAATTTGCAAGATGTTCAGGTTTGGAGAGGGTACCTGTGCCCCCAGGGGCCACAGCCAGAGTGCAGTGGCTTCCCTGTATTCTGTGAGCCACGCCGAGCTGAGGGCTGACAGCAGGTCTGACTGTGGGCTTTGTAGACATTTTTGTCATGATTTCTTCCAGTGCACACTTCGTAGCTCCTCTCACCCTACCATCTGCTAGGAGGAAAGCTGAGTTTTTTTGTTTTGTTTTTTATTTTTAAATTAAAACAAGGTTGCTTTGGGTTTCATTACAGTGAAGACAGACAGAGCCTCTATGATGCAGACACAGATTCCCTGTCAGCCATTTTTAAGTGTGCAGTTCAGGAGTGCATTCTTGTGGCTTGCTCAGCCAGCATCCTAGACTTTTCATCCTGCAAAACTAAAGCTCCACAGTCCTACTCAGACACCCCCCCCCCCTTACAGGCGCTAACCACTTTCTGTCACTCTAAGTGTGACCACCAAAGAGGCCTCATATTAATCGAGGAATTATCATGTTAGCCTTTTGGGTCTGGTTTATTTCACACACTGAAATGTATTTATGGTTTCAGAAGCCCCTTCCCTCATGAAGTGAGTAGCATATTTTGTTCATCCATTAACACATTGACTTGCATGGCTTCCCACACGTGGCTATAGAGGACAGGGCCACTAAAGACACACGTGTACAAAAGCTCTTCCAGACCCTGTGCTCTGGCAAACCCACCTAAGCTGAGGGGGAAGATTCTGCTACTGTTCCTGTTGCTGCTATCACCTGTCCAGCTTTTTCATCTGTTGAAGGGGCTCAGAGCACATTGACAATAAACCCAGAACCAGGTAGGGACAGTTCCTCCTCCAGTACTGGAGCTGGGCCACGTAGGGCACAGGTGGCCGGAGCTATAGGTGTGACCCCAGGCCCAGGGGTTTGTCAGATGGGTTTGAGTCTCCTAGAATTCCATCTGGGACTTCACCCCAGAAACTGGTCATTTCAAATGGCCCTAACTTCAGAGGTGGCATGTGATTTCTTTTCTTTTCTTTTTTTTAAACGTTTATTTATTACTTCGTTATGTCTCCATTGCCACCCCCTCCCTCCTACCCTCTACCCCCTCTCTCACCCCTCCCATGCCTGCAGTATGGGGTGTCTCTCTGTATCAGCCTCAGTTTGTTAGGCATGTGATTTCTACTCTTAGGGCCCAAGGAGGGGAGAGAGGGCTGAGTCTGGGCTCCTGGGCTGTTTGCCTTCAGCCTGGTTGCCCTCAAAAGAAATGGCCCTCAGTAGTGGGTGCCTTCATGGAACTGCAATGCTGAGCCCCTGACATAAGCAACAGGTGGCTTTTAAAAATCTTTCTTCTTCCTTTAAGTTGGCAGCAATTGCTTAAGGAACAAGTTTGTAGTGTGGCTCAGAAAGACAGCGCCCCATCCTCCCCCTAAAAATAGCAGAATTCCTCTAGTGTGACCTTGGAGCGTGAACCTGTGGCAGACAAGCTGTTCAGCACAAAGACTTGGTCTAGGGAGATCCATCCACCAGATGATGTCGATGTGATTTCACAGACTGTGAAATCTCTGTCCTAACAGAGCAGGGATGGTGGCTTCTCAGATTAAAACCAGTTAAATTCTCTGCACTATGTTTCTAGATTGAATGATATGTTTTTTTTGGTTTTTTTCCTGGACTCCTCTAAGATAGATATTAGTACGTGTACTACTTACCAAGATTAAAAAGATAATAGTAATATTTTATTCTCTTGCTCTTATCTCTGAAGATTTACATCTACTCTGTGGCCTGGCCTGTAGCATGTATAAACTGACATATAATTTATATTCTTTGAGAGTTGTAATTAGAATTCTTTCAGATAAATATCACTACATTTCTGGTTAGGGCATGGATATGGTCTAACTCTGCTTTGCAACAGAGTTAGAAAGTCCCCTACTCCATTTCTAGTCCAGACTTGCTTTAATTGCTTTTATGGCCCTATATGTTCACAAAATTCTCCCACATTATCTTTCTGGAAACATCTGTTACATTCAACCATGCTTTGCGGTCATTCTATTTGCACCTGTTAAATTAAAAAGCTAATGCATGATCCCTTTGGATCTGTTCTGGAGTATCTACCCTGTTTCCGCAGACACTCTCTTCTCAACTTGGGATGTCCAGGTGGGAAGGGTCCTAGGGAGATGTGCAGTTCGTCCTGCTTCCTGAGGGGGTTAACGCCCTTGAGCCATTTCTAACCATGTTCTCTTTTCTTTTTTGCTCACCTTCCTGTCTCACTGCCTCTGGGATCATGGAACATGGATGTCCTGTCATCTGGAAAAATGCTATCATTCGTTGCTGGGTGCGCATAACATGGTGAGTCCTGGAGTTAATATTTAATCACTTGATTTCTCTCTCCGTGGAAGAATAATTTGCTAAATGAAATTCTTTGGTGGTAAATTTTCTTTATCACCTGCTGCCTGTCTATAGAGGTCACACACTTGGGGTCAGAGTTCAACCTCCTGTAGTAGAGAGGGGAAATCTGACGGAAAGTCCCTAGCTCCAAGTAACAGAAATCAGCCATTCACAATTGACCAAAATGATATTTAGATATTTTTGGTGGTTTCTTTCCTCCCTTTTTTCTTTTGAGTTTATGCGATACCACAAAACCTTTTGAGAATTCCCTCTCTCTTCCAAGGTTTTATTTAGTTCTGCCATTTTCTAAGGCTTTGTGGGGTCATGCCCTCAAGTCATGTGCCTCAGATATTTAAAATGCATTTGTGGCAGATATAAATTCAAGTGACTTCTGTTGGTGATGATTTTGTGATGGATTATGCCATTTCAGGAGTGGTACCTTGTTGGTGTCTTTATACTAAACATGATACGCACCTGACTGTGTTACTTAGTCTCAGTTATTCCATAGGAGATGGGACCTAAACTCCATAGTAGCCAAATTGTTGAATATCCTTGTAATTTTTTCCTTCCAAACCTGAGAAGGATTAAAGTATAAACCTACTACTGTCCTATGTACAGGGCCAGGATGGAAAAATGAAGAAAATGTGTGTATATAATGTGTGTATATATAATAATATAGCTATAAACATACATGTTAGACACATTTTCTTAGTTGTGAAGCATGATGAAAGCTTTTGGTTGGAATGATATTGGAGGAGAAACTGTTTTCATATCTTTTCCACTTTAATTAAAGGATGTAGAATGGGTAAGTGAAAAATCAATCCAACAAAGATGGACTGCCATAGGATGTCCCTTGTCTTGACTCTCAAACCCTTTCTCCTCTGAGCCTTCCTCTCAATGTACTTACAACTGACAGGTCACAGCCTGAGCCAGGCAAGGTACAGGATCACACTTGCTAGGAGCAAAGGCATTTGTAGTGGCAATCTGTTATGTTTGAAATTTATAAAATTATCTGAAGGTTAGCATGGGTTTTGGCATTTGTGAGACTTACTATTCTGGCATACGTAATTTGGGAATCTTTATCTTAGATGATTTTGTTGCCCATGAATATCCTTAGGAGTGTATGTCGTTAGGTTTAATCTGTTGAGCTGTGAGGAGCTGATTTGACTCAATTACCACCTAATCAACTATTTGCCTGTTATGTTATGTAATGATTATTCAGTTCAACATCCAAAATTCTTTTGAGGTTCACCCTGTATGCCTCTCAGGCCTTTCCACCTTCTTTTCCCTCATATGCAGTGATAACCAGCTGGGAAGATGTACTTTTCCCTCCCAGTGATAACCAGTAGCCATATCCTATGTTCTTTGAACTGATCAAGAGCCGGGTCTGTGAATTCTCCATCTGCCTGGGACCTTGAGTGATTTCTCAGTATAATTCTTTGCCTGTGTGCTGCTCAGGAAATCCTCGGAGATCTCAGATTCTAAATTACAAAGGACAGACAATGCTATGTTTCTGTGTTCTTTTTTCCTGGGTTTTATTTCAGTGTAACATGAGTCCACATTGCCCCCTTTTTCTGTCTTTCTACCATGGTATCTTTGGATTTTGAAGCTGCCTGGGTTTATTTTTCCACCATGCATAGAGAAAGGGCTGCACTGGTTGGGCAGTGGGGGTCCTGTTCTTTAAGAAACAGTGAGTGGATTTGTCCCAGGGCACAGACATCATAGCTTTCCTACAGGCTCCTAAGACTTGGGTTAGAGACTTGACATGAGTCTTATGTTCATTCAGCCTAGTTACAGGGGAACACACTGAGGTACATACAGAGTTCAGCTTGCTTCATTTCACTGGAGAAGCAAACTAAGGAGCCTGGCTTTCACCAGGGCAGATGGGTTCCTGTGCTAAGTTCATGACATCACTTACCTTACACACTTTCTGTGGACCAGTCTCACAGATATCTTGAACCTCTGCAAAGACAAAGGCAGGTTGCAGTCAAATCCTACTGTATCTTGGGTAATGCTCATTACATTCTGACTCATGTCTAGCATGTAACTAAAAGTTCTTCCATGAGACAGAAGTAGCCATGCCTCAGTGGTAGAGCAGGGATAACAGGAGAGATTAGAAAGGCAGCAACGTGACCTGAAGTGCTTCTGTCTACATAAACAGATATCTGAGTCGGACTGTGTACTCATACTTTGGTGCAACTACACACAGACTAGGAGCAAAAAGAAAACAGAGTCTAACCTTTTTCTAGGTTACAGTAAAATCTTGCACCTACAACTTTCCATTTGATTTTCTGACTCTTGTTATTGAGTGTTAAGGCTTCTAAATCAAATCATGAGCCCTTCTCTAATGGCCAATTTTCTGCTTTATTAGGCAAGATAATAAGGCCCTTCTCAAAATCAGAGAGACATGATAAGTGGAAAGTTATCTTGGTCAATTGCCCCTCATGTTCCTTTCAAGAACCTCCATCAGCCTGTGCAAGAGTGAACAGAGGCCAACTAGGCATGTGAGTTGGGGTGGCGTTGTATTGGCCAGAGCACCAGCATTTCTAATCACCTACTCTGGGTTTGTGGTAGTCATCATCTTTTCCAGGGTTTGTGAGAGCTCCCCAGAGTCTACATTTCACTCTTAGAACATCTTCCTTCTGACTGACTCCACAGAGTCATGTCCAGACCAGAATACTCTTCCATTTCTGGTTAGTACTACAGCACCCCAGAAAGGGGTAGAACATGTGTAGGAATGTCACTAAGAAACTGAATGTTAAATTTAAAAAAAAAGAAAGAAAGAAATGCATGTATGTGAACTTATGTGTAGTGTGTGTGTGTGTGTGTGTGTGTGTGTGTGTGTGTGTGTGTGTAAAAGCCAGAGGGCACCCTCATGTGTTATTCTTCAAAAGTCTATTTTTTGTTGTGTTTTTAGAAAGGATCTTTCACTGGCCTGGTGCTCACCAAGTAGGCTAGGCAGGCTGGTGAGCAAATCCCAGGGCCTCTTGTATCTGCCTTCCTGGCAGTGTGTTCCAAGTGAGTGCCACTGGGACTGCCTTCTTACAGAGGATCTGGAGATTCAGCCAAGGTCCTCACGTCTGGGTGGCAGGCACTTTATTGACTGTCTGGCTCTATCATCATCAATTTAATTTACGTTTCATGTGTGTGCATGTTTTGTCTGAATGTATGCCTATGTACCACATGCATGCCTTGTGCTCTCAGAGGCCACAAGAGGGTATCTTATCTCACTCTAATCCCCAAATTGGACTTAACAAATGGTTGTGGGCCCTCATGTTGGTGGGTGCTGGGAACCAAACTGAACCGGAGTCTTTTGGAAGAGCACACGGTACAGTTAAGCTGAGCCCTCTCTCTAGCTCCCTGTCTGGCTTTCACACGGCTCTGGGGATTTAGCTGAGGTCCTCATGCTTCAGTGGCGATCACTTTATCAACT
>CAJQZJ010000184.1:3173432-3203346 GCA_907164525.1 Lophiomys imhausi
CTATCTATCTATCTATCTATCTATCTATCTATCTATCTATCTATCTATCATGGTCCCTCTAAGAACCCAGGTCCAGCAACTAAGACTCTGCCTAACTCTATTCTGCCCAGCCATAGGCTGTCAGCAACTTTTATTAACCAACTGGAGATAATTGAGGGGCAAGATTTGCACAACATCATTTGGTGTATGTGAGAATCTGCTCATGGGACAGTGAGCAGATCTTGGGGGCCAGTATTTAGCATTTAAATACATGGCAGCACCAGACCAACTCCAACATATGGCCATAGTCTAAGGAAAATGAAAGAATAATTTTAATATTATTATACACAGAGAACAGAGGCATTAATCATATTGACAGAGTCAAGATGAGAGTGGGGTCATGTGGAGTGGTCTGCACGCATGCACATATGTACATGGATAGGTGTGTATGTGTGGCTGTGTAGTGTATGCATGTGTTTGAATGTGTGCCTGGACACCTTGGAAATGAGATGCTATCTCAGCTAAGCCTCTGGAGCCTTGACTTTGGCTTCTCCAGGAAATATTAGCTTTCACACTTTCCCCCCTAAAACCTTTATAGCTTCTGCAGCTGCTCACATCTGTCTGATGGAAGGAGAGGCACAGGACAGGTCTCAACTAATGATGCCATCAGAATCATCACTTTTCTGTCCAGTCTATAAAATGACTGCTCACTCAGGTTCGATTGCAGTAAACGAACAAGGTTCCTAGACCTGCAAGCACCTTTCCGTCTCAGGCTGGAGTCATCATTCTCAGCACACAGCTCTCCGGCTTCTGTCACTGAACCCTGACTCGCCCTGCGCCCCTGGCCTTCTGTGACTCGGAGCTGCACAGCGTGGAAGAGCCTAAGATCCTTCCTACCATGTTCTAAACGAAGCTCCTTTGTTCACTTACTGGAGGCTCCCCTCCTGTTCGTGGTTTCAGTGGGTATATTGGTCTTTGTTTTCTCTGCCTGTATCTTTAATTATTGCTCAGATAACAGCAGTGCTGATGAATAAGATATTATGTGTCTCTCTCAAAGCTTTAGTAGAAAGGAAACAAAAGCTGCCATCCTGGATTACAAAAGTAAAGTTCTAAATTATGCTTATGAGGCAGTGCGGATGATAAGGACGTAGTTAAACATTACATTGCTTAGAAAGTAATTGTATTCAGGACTAATAGTGAACATCAGCAAAACGAGAAACAATTGATTCATCAAGTTCTTCCTCCCAGCCAGGGAGAATGGGCTTATTAGCCGCAGGAATTTAAAATCTATTTTAGTCTGTGTGTAGCTTTCTTTATCAGCCATTTTCCTATCATTCCTAAATTCATATATTTAAAAATTGTCCATCACTTCCTTCTCCAAAGGCTTTGCTCAAAAAATGAAGGCTGAAGTCAGAGGACTGTAAACTTTTGCATCCGTATTGATCTAGCTTCCCCTTCTTGGTTCCAGGATCACCTACAACTTCCTTCACAGGGATCTGTTACTCTGTTACTGAGGGCTGGAGAGATGGCTCAGCCACAGTAGGCTAGGCTCACAACCAAAAGCATCCTGTTATCGACACCAGACTAGATACTGGCAGCGGCATGGGTATGGTCCTGTGTAAAGGGGAATCTGTGGAAATGTGGGGTTTCTATGCCATAGGACATGCTGCTAGCTCCCCCACCTTGCACTTAAGAGTCTAATGGGGAATTCCATCGCCTCATAGCCCAAACTGCCTTGCATCAGCTTGAGAACTGGTGTGAAGACACACACATCTTAATGGCCGGTTTTACACGGAAGCCTCCCTCTTTTAAAGTATTGAAGAGGACGGTTTTAAATAGGGCATCCAATTCATTTCATCTTTGTTTTAGCCAATAAGTCGCTAGAAAGTTCAAAGCTGCAGGCCCTTCATAGAAGTTGTAGTATTTACTTACTTACTTACTTAGTATCACCTTTGTGCCTGGAAAATGGCTCAGTGGGTAAAGAACCCTGGCTGCACAAATGTCAGGACCTGAGCTCAGATCTGCAGGACCCACTTTCTTTTTTCTATTCTCTCTCTCTCTCTCTTTCTCTCTCTCTCTCTCTCTCTCTCTCTCTCTCTCTCTCTCTCTCTTTCTGTTTTGGTTTGGTTTTTCAAGGCAGGGTTTCTCTATGTAGCCCTGGCTGCCCTGGAACTCTCTCTGTAGATCAGAATGGCCCCAAACGCGTTGGGATTTAAAGGCGTGCACCACGTCTGGTTTGCAGGACCCACTTCCAAAGCTGTATGGCAGCTCTTGCCTCTAATTTCAGCACTGAGGTGCGGGGCTGAGGCAGCAGAAGGATAGTCCCGGCTTGCTGGTCAGTCAGCCTAGGTGAAAATAGCAAGCTCCAAGTTCAGTGAACAGCCCTGAGGATAAAGCTGGCAGATCAGGACCCGGGATGTCCTCCTCTTGCCTCTGTACATGGACACAGGTTTGTGCATTGGTCCGCACACACATACAGTGAAGAAAAAAGAATTATCTCTGTTAGCAAAGACAAAGCAGTCCAAAGCACCATTCTTGCCTCTGCCTGTCAGTGTGCCTTTATTAATCATTTACCGTAGCAAAGTTAATTCCTGGATTCTTCGTCTTAGCAACATTTTACAAAGGAAAACTTTCAGGTTGCATCTGCAGACTGTGAGGCAAACATGGTGGCAGGTCACCTGTAACAGGAATAAATAAATATCTGGTCACACATAGAATGGGATTTCTGGGATAGCTCTCAATGCCTTTATGCTTATCTGACCCTGATCCAACCTGTTTCTTGGACTTCTGGGAGGAATTCATGTGAAGTCAATGATTCATACTCGTTCAAAGGTCACCCTACCACATAATTCAGCTGTCAGCAGAATATCTTGCCTGGCCCACCACTTTGTAGAAATCTAAAGAAGGAAAAAAAAATGACTCCTAAACATTTTATTGTCTGGTAAACTGTCAGGTCCAGCGGTGTCAGCAGAAGCACTGGGGACTGAGCAAGTCTGACGCTGCTGTTCTGAACTTTGCGTCCCAGCAGGGCTGGTGGGTTGGAACGTAGTCTGAGATAGCTCAGGGAGCCGGCTTGGCAGCTTTGGAGGGAGATGGTCTGTGGGTGTCTATCCTGCTGGTCCTAGAGTTTCGCGGTTTTTCTGGAAGTTTTATCTCCTGGTCTAGCTAGAGCCCACCACAGGCTCTGGAGTGTTGTTAGAACCTATTTTTAACCGCAAGCCCGGCATACCCTTAATTGAGCCTGTACTTTGTACCTTCAGCAGCCTCTCCTTCCTCATAAATTCTCAAAAGGTCTGAATAATGAATGACTTCCTATTTTTCCACATCACGGAAAGCAGGTAGTTTGGGATTTTTGGTTTTTGGTTTTTCCTCAGCAACATAGATCCAACAGGAATGCCACGAATTTTTTAAACGCAAGTTGTTTTATATGAGCAAGAGATCTAGCCTTGTTAAGTTTCTTTTTGGGTATCTACAAAGACTGTATCCTGTGCCCCTCAGTGCCTGGTCACAATCTTTGCATGGGAACGTGGAGTTTGGCTCTGGCAACAGCAGCTTTGCATCGAGCGTCTTTCTGTAGTAAACATGGTATAATCATTTATTTTAATCCTTCCAGTGATTAGAATGATTTTTTTAACTAAAACTATAGAATTTAAGGATATGTTGAATGAGTATCTTTTTCTTTTTTTCTTTTTGCTTTTCCTTTTGTTTTAATAAATCCAAATCTTGTGCTGTGAGCGCCACCTAGTGTAGGTTTCAAGTTAAGAAAATCCCGTAGGCTTTCAAAGGGACAAAAATTAACTTACCTTGCTCTTTACAAAGTTATAAAATAAAAGACATTGCTATTTCTTGAGATGCTTTTGTGGTTTCTGGGATCCAGGAGATGGTAGTTATAGATGCATTCTTTTTTTTCAAAGCCTCGTTGTATATACTTATTTTGCGTGTATGTATGTGTGCGGATGTTGAGGTCAGTTCTCTCTTTCTATCATCTGGTTCCAAGCTTGGTGGCAAGCACCTTACCCACTGAGCCTCTCACTGACCTGCAGAAAAGTTCTTAACCAGTTCCTTGTTTCTACACAAACTCTTATTTCATATACTTTTTAAAAGGTAATAATTGTATCGATTATGTGTCTAATTTCAATTTTAGGTTGTAATTGTTACCTTTGCCTGTGGTGAGGATTTAGAAGCAATTTTCCACTGATAAAACAAGAAAGGTGTCTTAAAATTAAACAGCTCTGAAATGGCTCAACAGTTGACTTACAGTTAGCATCTGATTTGCTTTGTTATTGATGTTGTAGACTGGGGATTGTGTTTTGATGGACAATTTAATTAAAATTTTAATAATGTCATCAAATTATATTTGGAGAGCGTCTATGTTATATCCAGCTTTATGATTCATATTTGTTTACTTAGAAACCAAATGGAATTATCCTGCAGTTGACATGGCAACTTCTCAATTTTGAAAATAGATTCTTATTGCTTCCTATTTTCCTACCATGGAAGGGAAATTCCAGTGCTTGCAGGGCTTGCTCAGTGTGGAGGTTTTAACAAGAAAGAATGACCCCCAGAGGCTCATACATTTGTGTTCTTGGTCTTTAGTTGGTGGAGCTGTTTGGAAAGGAATAAGAGGTATGGTCTTCTTGGAGGAAGTGTGTCACTGGTGGCAGGTTTTGAGGTTTCAAAAGCCCACTCAATCCTCAGATAGCTGTCTCTGTCAGATCTCTCTTTCTCTCTCTCCTCTCTCCTTCTCTCTCTCTCTCTCTCTCACTTGTGGAACACTTGTAAACTCTCAGCATTTGTTCCAGTCCCATACCTGCTCTCCTGCTGTCATGTTCCCCACCATGAGGATTTTAAACTCTAAACCCTCTTGAACTGTGAGCCCCTCAATTAAATGTTATCATTTATCAGTTGCCTTGGTCATGGTGTCTCTTCACAGCAATAGAAAAGTAACTAAGACAGTCAGTGAGTTCCAAGCGGAGAATGTAAATACAATCATCTAATGAGGAGATGCCTTCTGAGATAAAGTGGAAGGTCACTAGACGGTTTTGCTTTTGAGTGAACAAATTGAGATGTTTTGATGCTGATGACCCTAGGTGGTACAATATCATGGGACCTCCATCAAGTGTGACTCTTTGTTGGTACAAATGTTCTTATGTATGACTCCAAAGTGCTTTAAACTAGAGTGTGTATATGTGCACCACCTGTATGCAGAGACCCAAAGAGACCACAGGACAGTGTGTGATCCCTTGGTATTGGGGCTTTAGGTGGTTGTGAGCCACCTGATGCGGATGCTGGAAACTGAACCCAGGTTCTCTGTGCTCCAAACTGCTTAGCCATCTTTTCATCTATCTTAACAGAAGATAATTGTATGACAATTGTGTTCTTACATGTTTGGGCATTTAATCTGCTCTGTGTGTGCCTGTGTGCGTGTGTGCCTGTGCGTGTGTGTGTGTGTGTGTGTGTGTGTGTGTGTGTTGTACACGTACATGTGCTGGTGCATGCTGAGCCTATGAGTTCACATGGAGGCTAGGGGAAGACACCAATCACTGTCCACTTTCTCCTTTCCCGGTCCCCTACTGACCCTGGAGTTAAGCTGTTGGCTGTCAAGCCACAGTGCTCCTCCCACAGTGCTACCCCACACCCACAGCCCTGGATTGCAGGCATGCTCTGACAGGCCTGGCCTTGTAAGAGCCTCTGAGAATCTGCACTCAGATCTTCACGCCTCTGTAAGAAGCACCTACCAAGCCCTACAACATTCTGTTTCAAGGATAGTGAGGAAATCCAGCTTCATGTTGGAATGTAGTCGGAACTGAAAAAATACCTTTATTAGTCTTCCTAGATAATTGTTTCGACTTAGTAGCTTCGTGAAGGGGGTTTGTAGATTCAAAGGGATTCCAGGGCCTTCCCCCTGAGAACTGCTAGTCTACTCAAGATGAGGTCTAGTTCCAATTTCAGCTCCATAGCACTAGCGGGGACATCTAGGACTTCCTGACCTCCCATGGCACTGTTGCAGGGGACTGAGAACAGAACAGGCCCTCGGTGGAAAGTCTGACACTATTAGTGCCTTGGTACTTGACAAGGGGATGTGGAGTCTCTGGCCAAGGGTTCCCAGAATCCAGAGCCACAGAATGTAGTCCCATTCAGCTTGGGGAAGAGGCTAGGAAGACAGGGCAAGGACCACCTCTCCTAGGCTCTGTGGCAATCTCTATCAGCCTTATTTCTTTCCTCCAGAATGCGGCTGACTTGTAAAGGTTTGTGTGACTTTCCCAAAGTCAGAATACATGTAGAAAAAAAATTTGAGTCATTATTATTGGAACAAAATATAACCAAGATGGATTTTTACATCATATGTTCATATTGAATGTGGATTTCAATATTTAACGAATGATGAAGACTAATGAATAGATTCCCCTAAAATAATAGAAAGCAAACACCATGAGAGTGAAAACAATATCTGCGGGACAGCTTTATAGGGTTTAATACTGACGTTGAGCAACACCGGTGACTCGAGGGATCTCTTTGTCCAAAGAACAAGTGTTATTAAAGGAATGCCCACAGGACTAACAAGCCACTGCAGGGCATGCTGACAGAAGGACTGACTTCAAGTCCTCTCCTCGTACCAGGACATGAGTGTGAGTGCTGAGCTGGAAAGTATGGAGGTCATAAGACAAGTCCAGGGAAAAGGTCAGTGAAGCACCAGGGCACGAGAGTCAATGGGGATTGGATAGGTCTGATGACATCACAGGACAAGAGTCAATAGGGAGATAGATAGGTGGTCTTCAAAAACCTCAAGAGATCTGCAGAATATGGCATTCCAAGATGTTTTCTTAATTTAAGATTTTTTGATATCAAGACATGTCAGCTCCTGACAGCACCCCCTATTCTACTTCAAGTAGAAGATGAGCATCAAAGAATCTCCAGTGTGAGATGGTTGAATTAGTGGCAAGCCTGTCACTTGGCAAGAAAAATCCCTTGCTCCAACTGTAGACAGAATACTGTCCAAACAGGACAAAACTTGGAAGCATGTAAGTCGACAGCCTAGCTCTGCCAAGACAGGGTAGGCAAGTCCTTCATAACCCCTGCTCTACAATCAATGTCTGTCAGAGAAACAGGGCCAAACGGCTGAAGATTGATGCTGTAATGTATGGAGAGAAAACAGGAACTGTCCAGGCAGCCACTGGTATGTCATTTCTTAGTTTGGGAAGCTGCAGGCCCTGTGCTTCCTGTATAATTAGATATATTTATCCCTCTCAGGTCTCTGAGGTGGGTGAGGAATAGATAGCTAGAGTCATAGTTAAATTTTGAGTTGTTTAGGAATCAAGAGGGTGTTTTGGATCTAAGAAGATGTTTTTAAAATTGTGATACAAGTTAGGATGGAAGCTGAGTTGGATATAGAACTTTAAACTCATGGAGATGGTTGGATAGTAGAATGTTAAAGTCAGGTGCCAAATACATGTATGGACTGGACATTGGGATTTTATGCTAAGCCTTATAATTCTCATAATTGTGCTCTAATTATTTCTGGTTTTTGTATTGTATTTGTTGTTATAAGAGAAAGAACCATTTGTTGGACTGAAAGGGGGAAATGTTGGGGGGAGATATACCTTAACCTTTAAAAAAAAGAAGTGGAAGGGGGGTGAGGGGGAAGAGGGTGGGAGGGTGGGACTGGAGTGGGGAGTAGGGAGGGGTGTAGGGGTTAGATAAATTAGATTTAGAAAACATATCGGGGTTTCTGATACTGTCTCTTAATTCGGGGCATGAAGAGCATTATCAGCATGTGGACTAAAAACTGGAAACAAACAGGAGACTTAATAAACTGAAAAACAAGGTTGAAGTCAGGAAAACAGGAAAGACTTAATGGACTTGAAGAAACAAAGTATCTGGCCTGACATTGTTTTCAGCTGCTAAGTGGGCAGAGCCCAAATTAAGCTGAAACAGAGTTCCTCCTATTTAAGGACAGTGCATGGAGCCCAGAAAAAGAAGAGGCCCCTGATGCTAGAGAGCTCCAAGAGTCCTGCTGAAAAAAGTGCTGGCCATCATTTGATGGCCAGATTTCCCTGAAGCAGAAAGAAGCTGGTGAGCAAAGAAAGCCTGAGCAAGACACCAAAAGGCCAAGGACTAAACCCTGTGGCTCAGCTTTTGCCTAGAGGGGTTTGATCTGTCCGAACAGTGGCCTAAAGGAAACTGTGCCTGGCTTTAAGGACTGAGACAGAGCAGCTGAGTTCCTGATTCAAAAGAAGTAAGTTGGCCTGCTGGGGTCTCCCACAGAGAAGAAAGCATGAAGCCTTATTTAAGGTGAGACTGCAATAACCAACTTACCCTGATGAACCTGCATCTGAGAGATCCAGAAAAAGGACTGCTAAGTGCGTTAAAGAATCTACAACAAAGACTGTGTTCCTGACGACTGAGGACCTGCCCCAGAGACTGTATCATTCTAAAAGGTTAGAAAAATAATTATCAATAGGTTTAGTGGCTAGGTTAAAGGGGTTGTAGGAATTTATAGGATTAATAGTTAAGAAATTGTTGGTGTTTGTTATAAGTGAATTTAGTAATAAATAAATAAGTGTTAAATAATAATTTAAAAGTTCTGTTACAGAGGGGATTGTGATTGAGATGTAACTTGAAGAAGAAAAAAATATGTCATAATAAAAATGTTTTTAAAAATAACAACAACAAAAGAGTCAAGAGGGATTGAATGGGTCTGATGACATCACAGGACAGTAAGGAACAAAGACCAAGCTGAAGCTAAACCCTAGGCAGCCTGTTGTGGGGACGCTGGCATGAAAGTGAAAGAATCTGGTCTAAGACAAAGCATGCACAACATTCTATAGTCCTGCTTAACGACATCAAGGGCTTGAGAAAGAGACTTCAAAATGCTGGGAAATATGTTCCTTATAGGTCATTTTTTTAAATGTATTCAGAAGCTTATGGAAAAATACTTAATTGTTGAAGCTGTATGCAATGACTTATAAAGAAAGGTTTTTACTGCATTACCAGAAGGATGGCATAATGCTTTTATTTTGAAAGAACGATTTAGCCATGGCAATAAAATAACCACAAATAATTCATCTTTATGAAGTGGGGGGAGGGGGAGGGTCTGGCCTCTCACAGAGTCTCTGATGGGTCAAGGGATTCCTTTCTCTACATACCCTCAGTAGAGCCATGTGAAGCTGACACTACTAACACATGTGAATGCCTCTGATGGAGACACATCTTAATGTCTGTTGTCATCTATCTCAAGTTCCATGACTGACCAGCCTTAGAGAACAGCACTAAGGATATGTGGTTAGACTCCTGGCCCCGTATTTAATTATGTTACTTTGAGTAGGTCATAGTCAACTACTGAAGGTCTCCATTTGCTGATTGGTAATATAGGATACAACACTGGATAGCATTTGTCAAAAGGTGGTCCATGAGGCACATGTCAATATCACCTAGAATTTGTTAGAGAAACATTCATGGCCTCCCATACCTGCTGAAATATAGATTAAGGAGGTGGGCATGGTCAGCAGTGCCCTGGTGTGCTTTGCAGGTGATCTGCACGTGCTATATGGGCCACTGGATTAGGGACTTTCTATGGTTCTTTGTAACTTTCCCAACCTAAGATTCTAAAAGGTCACATGCTTTATTCTGGTTACAAGGAATGCAGTGATTTGAATGAGAATCCTCCACACCCACACCCATAGACTTATATATTTGTGTGCTTAGTCCCAAGTTGATTAACTGTTTGGAAGAATTGGGAGGTGTGTCCTTGTTGGAGGAGATGTATCTCTGGAAGTAGGCTTTGAATTTCAAAAGTTCAAGTCAGTCTCTCTTTCTCTCTCTCTCTCTCTCTCTCTCTCTCTCTCTCTCTTTCTCCCTCCCTCCCTCCCTCCTCTATCTCTCTCCTCCATCTCTCTCCTCTTCCCTTGCTGTTTGTGGATCACTCTCTCAGCTACTGCTCCAGCACCATGCCTGTCTACTTCCCATCATGATGATTGTGGATTCACTCTATGAAACTATAAGCAAACACCCAGTGAAGTGATTCCTTTTATGGGTTGCTGTGGTCATCGTGTCTTTTCACAGCAATAGAGCAATGACTAAGACAAGGGATGTGACTGTCTGGACCAATCAGAATAGGAAGCTGTCGTTTTGAAATATCCAGAAGATGGGAATTGTCTTCGGTGTCTCATCCCATTGCAGAGTCTTCTCACAAAGCTGTCAGACAGTATTTTTTATACAAAAATATAGTTACACAAAAACAGACTCGGCAGGTTATATTTATTTATTTGTGCACACACACACACACACACACACACACACACACACACACACACACAAACCTCAAAGACACAATGCTATCAACTTGAGAGTAGTGGTACATGGGAGAGGTTAGAGGGAGGAAAGGGAAGGGCAAAGTAATGCTGTTCTCTTTCAACTAAAAAGATATTAATAAAAAAGAAAGTAACTGTCAGTTAGCCATAGTGGTGCACACCTTAAGTCCCAGCACTTGGGAGGCAGAAGCAGATGAATCTTTGTGAGTTCAAGACCAGCCTGGTTTGCATGGTGAGTTCTAGAACATCCAGAACTACATACTGAGATTCTGTCTTAAAAGAAAAAAAAGGAAGGAAGGTAGGAAGAAAGGAAGGAAGGAAGGAATGAACAAATAAAGAAAATAATTGTCAAAAATACAGTCAGAGTAGTGATTTCTAAATTTATTTTCCAGAGTGAGAGACTCACATATTAGAAAGTATATAATGTTTACTGGTTGATAAAAATATATTTCCTCAATATCCATGGGCAGTATGTTCCAGGAAATTTTTAGTTACTCAAATCTGCAGTTGTTCAAATCACTCAGCTAAAATAACATTTGCTTATATCCCATACACATTGTCTCATAAGTCTAAAAGCATCTATATGAGATGCTCTGTGAGGGTGGGAAGTCATTTAAAGAGCTGGTTCTTGTGGCTGCCTACTGAAAAACTTTTCCCACCTACCTTTTCATACTGAGTCACACAGACGTCACACAGTATAAATGAGTTTGTTATGCTATATTGTTAAGGAAATAGAGAAGAGAGAATATGTCTATGTATCTTCCACAGCAGACACAAGACTTTATGCATATATTAAATCCACAGTTATTTGAACCCCTTGATGTGGAATCTGTGGATAGCAAGGGCTGTCTGTATATAATTTCTGGAAGTATACAGCCTTCACCTTGGCCATCCCTGGCCCTCAAGGTCATGGTTAAGGAACACTGACTTAGAAAATGTTTTGATACAAAGTGAAGAAAGATAAATACATGTGCAGAAATTATGAAGCAGAATCCCATTCTATAAATTCCCTCCGGTTTCTATTTGCTTACAGAATATACAGTACCAAGCTCTTACTGATAGGGAAGATACCGTTTAGGGGTCTGGGGAAGATTATCTCTCTATCATTTGTAAATTTTCATATTATGGTCGTGAAATGGGCAAGACAGGTAGGTACCAGATGAGCAACAGATTCTTTGTTCTAAGGGGAGGGATTCTTAACAGATAAAGCTCACAAATTGACCTTCTGGTGGCTCTCAAGGTGGACAGGAAGGGGTAGAACTTCTGCATGCTAAGAAGATGGCCAGAGACATGGATGAAAATTGGAAAGCTTTTTAGGAGCTAGGTCGGCCTTCGGAGGAGAGAGTTTATGTTCAGAATCAATGGAGAGGCTTTCAGATAAAACCCGTGGCTCCTGTTAGGCTGCATACACATCTCTAAAGGCAGGTTGCAATTGAGCTTGTCTTCATTCACTTAACATGAATTCTTCAAGTCCATGCTGTAGCTCCAGGGAATCTCTTAGAAACAGAATTTCTTCCACCTGAAGGTATTGGGTCATCAACAATTCGGCTGCCCTCCTAATAAGTTATTGCTGTGTACCCACAGGACATTGCCCAGCATTTTGAACGATAGTTCTATTTCATCCTTGAAGATGGCAAAAGATGAGTCATTACTGGGAATTTAGTGGCGAGTAAGGTGCCTGGTGTGAATTCATTAATTCTACATTCTTAATAGGTGTTCGTATGGTAGTGGTTTACAATCTTCTAACAAGATTTTAATTAATTCTTGCAAGGAAGATAATTTTCTCATTAATTCTTAGACCTTTACAATTATAATGCCATAGCTTTGTCTTGATGACCTCATGTCACCAGTGTCGTTTCTTGATTATTCACTTCTGGAAGAAATAAGGGCTGAAGGAAAGTGTTTTTCTGATTTGATTAATTGCTCAACCTTAGTTTTCACTGCTAGATTACATTAGGGCTCAGACGCTGGGAGAGCATGCTTAAGCTCCGTGTGAAGGCCACAAGCCAATTAAAGACCTGGTTCTTATGGCTGCCTTCTAAACAGTGAGCTGTTTGGTGAGCTCACCAGGTGGACAGGGTCTGAGACTCAGCAGCTTCCGAGATTAAGGGAGGAATACTGCAGGTTCGAGGCCTGCCTGCGATACAGAGTAGATTCTAAGCCAGCCTGAGCAGCTCCCTTTCAGAGAGCCCAACTGAAACTGAAATGTAAAAACAGAACTGGAAGGAACTCTGTGGGAGAGTGCTTGCCTAGCATGCACATAGCCCCCATGTCCAATGCCCAGCATCACTCTGAAGCCAAACACTGTCGTTGCTGACCCCGAAGCTAAAAGACATATAATCTGGTATCAAAATGTAGGGTGATATCACTGCAAGTCAAGGTTATGTTTAAAAAAGAAAACATACCTTTATGTGTATTTTATTTCAGTGCAAGTTCTACAAGAAAAAGTCTTTCCCCATCTACCTGTTTATATTGATTCATGTAGAATTAGGGTCCAATAGCCCAGCATTGTGCATTATATGCAGCTGAGAAGTCGGCTGACAAAACCCTCAAACAGCAAAAGAAAAAAAGACATGGTTTGTCAGCCACTCTGATCCTTTTTTTGACATCGTGATTAAAGACCATATATGATTAAGTACCTATCCCCTGAGATGAGCACTAGTGGTCATTTCTCTGAGGGACCTGGGTGAGTCTCAAGTGCAGCAACATTAGCTTGTTTGATACTTCTGTGGGCCATGTTTGCATAGTGATATGACTGATGGAATGATGCCAAAAGATATGGCCAAGAGGCACAGAGTGGTTTTTAATTGCAATTGGTTTGGAAGTAGACAGTAGACAAAGCCAGAGATAGCACAGACTGTTCCCAGAAGTCTCCAGATACCCATAGTTCCCTGTAGTAATGCAAAGTTGTGGTTGGCAATGCTGCTATGGACTGGGGACCTCCCTGGTGTGGGCAGTTCCACTGATCCCTCTGACATGAGTTCTCACCACCTGGGTTTAACCTTTCCATCTCTGCCGTGGAAGGCAGGCTCCAGGTTGGTTGCATACATGGGGCAAGTGGTCCATGACCCCCTCCCTCCTTTATCACATCCCTGCATGTGCTGTGCTGTTCAGGAAGGATGCTGCCTGCATCTCCCAGCCAGCTCACCAGGACTCACAGTTGCTTGAGAACCATTCCTGCCATCAACACTCAGCAGTTCACTGGACTTCATTTTAAAGGCTCATGAGATTTTCCTTTCTTTTTATTTCCCAGTGTTATAATTGTATTTATTTCCCAATTCTTTGATTTTGCAACTCTACACTGGAGTTTGCATATTTTACAAAATGGCAACATACTGCTTTTGTATTCAAATGCATTGTACTTAATTTCCACACTAATTATTGTAACAAAATCTAATTGTTAAATAAAATGTGACTTTTAGTTTTGGTAACATGGAAGAATGGTACCCTGATGGAACCTGTCATTAAAAAAAAAAAAACAAAAACACTAAAATGAAATAATTTTTCTAATAAGACTTTATTTGTAAAATAATCTTTTAGCTGAATTATTGTTGATTAGCTCATATTTTTTCTGTTTTTATTTTTTTCAATTTAAATACTTTATTTTTTTTTCTTCAAGTTACATCTCAGTAACAAACCCCTCCCTATTCCCCCTTCCTATCCCGCCCTTCCACCCTCTTCCCCCCAGAAGTTTCCCCTTTCAGTCCAACAGATGGTTCCTTCTCTTATAACAGTAAGTATTATACAAAACAACAGATATAAATATGCCACATTTATGAGAGTTAAATGGCCCAGTATACCTTCCCAATGTCCAGTTTATACATATTTGGCCCCTGACTTTAACATTCTACTATCTAACCATCTCCATGAGTTTAAAGGTCTATATGTGACTCAACATTCATACTAACTTGCAACACACTTTTAAGAGTACCTTCTTAGATCTATAACACCCTCTTGATTCCTAAACAACTCAAAATTTAGCTATGAGACTCTAGCTGTCTATTCTTCAACCACCTCAGAGACCTGAGAGGGATAAATATATTTGCTTATATAGGAAGTGCAGGGCCTGCAGCTTCCAAAACTAAGAAAGGACATACCAATGACTGCCTGGACAGTTCCCATTTTCTCTCCATACATTCCTGCATCAGTCTTCAGCCTTTGGGTCCTGTTTCTATGACAGACAATTGTTGTAGAGCAGGGATTATGAAGGACTTACCTACCCTGTCTTGGCAGAGTTAGGCTGTCGACTTCCCTGCTACCAAGTTTTGTCCTTTTTGGACAGCAGTCTGTCTGCAGTTGGTGCAAGGGGTTTTTTCATGCCAAGAGATAGGCTTGCCACTAATTCAACCATCTTACAGTGGAGGTTCTTCGATGATTACCTTCTACTTGGAGTAGAATAAGGGGTGCTGTCAGGCACTGATATGTCTCAATATCAAAACAAAAAAATCTTGATTTAAGATAACATCTTTGAATGCCATATTCTGCAGATCTCTTGGGGTTTTTGAAGATGCCCTATCCATCTCTTGTATTTAGATAAGCAAATGTTGCTTGTCTCTTAGCAACTTGATTACTGGGTAGTTTAGAGAATATCTGTGATAGACTGTCACAGTAGCTAACAAAGTGACATGATTGCATGAATAGGAGTTTGTTTTACTTAACTATCCTAGACCGTTTTAGATGGTTGGTATCAAGAGGCCAGAGCTTCACATTTTATTTTTAAGTATCTCTAGGTATGATACCATTAGGAAGCGTTACCTTTAATTTTGTATCAATATACCAAGATCTATTCAATTGTGGTTAAATATACTCTTAATTATGTATCAATATATAAAGATCAAAGCCTATGTAGCCCAATACAATCTTAATATTACATCCATATACAAGGGTCAATACCATTGTGGCCAACTATAATCTTAATTTTGTATCAATATACAAAGATCAATACCGATGTAATCCAATACAATCTTATTTTTGCACATTAAACAATGGTCAATACCACTTTAGCAAAATAAACTACTAATTTTGTATCAATATACAAAGGTATAAGGGCATATTCAATAATCTGCCCATTTTTCTTGGACCTTCCTGTGCAATGTCTATATCTCATTTTTCTCAAGCCTATGCACTCCTACATAGGAGAGGAAGAAGGATACAGAAAAGGAAAAGTAGGAAGTCCCTGGGGCTAACCTCCAAAACCCATTAAACAGGACCATTTATCAGCCTGTAATCTCTTCCCCTAAATATAGGAGTTTTCAGTTATCCTTCAAATAACCAAAAAGAAGGGCGGAGAAACACCTTCCCCACCCTCTGGGCATGGGACATCGCTCTCTTAAAGTGACTTCCTGCTGATTTGGGTCGTAGTAGACCTGTTTGAGGCCCGAACTCAAATGGAAAAAATGGTTAAAAATGTTAGTACACTCCTTTTATGTTCAGTCCTTCTGTTCTCAGCTGTTTAGATGACCTAGGGGGTTTGTAGGCAGAAGCTGATCTTGCAGGCTTCACTGAGGTTCCTGCCGGGGCATTGTGTAGAGCTGAACGGTCCTAGCGACGTTGGATTGCCGTGGTGGTTGCAGGCCCCCGATGGAGACAGCTATTGAGGAAGTCTGCCAGGCAGAATCAACTGGGTCACTCGTCCTCCTTGGTGCCTGATTCTGCTATCTGCTGAGGTTTCCGCTGTCCAGCCGTCCCCGGGCTCCCCTAATGGACGCTTCGATTCTCCTGGAAAGATAAGAACAGAGCCCTGCCCCAATCCCAACCCTGGGACAATTGCCCTCTTTTTTTTTTTTTTTTTTTTTTTTAGGGGAGGGGGGCTAGGTAGTACTTCTCCTGAAGCAAATTTGGCCTTCCGACAACATACAAAGCGTTATCTTTCAATCCGGGTTAAAGAAGAAATCATTCTGTCACCTTGGAGCTAAACCAGCTCTGGTGTATATATTTTCAGATCCCAAAGGAAAATCTGCCTGCATCGAGAAGGCCTTTTGTAAGTAATCTCCAAACCTAGGTCCCTCCAAATCCCATGTGTGTGACTCTGAACTCTAATTATTGGAATCAGAGACCTGTGTTTCCCACCTGAAGGGATCAAAGATGTGTTCCACCACTCCTGGATCGAAGTCTTTTTCTATTTAGAGTTTGCCCAGCATCAGGCTGACCTTGAGCTCCGGGATCTGCCCGTTTCTGTCTCCAGTGTGCTGGGAGCTGGGACCAAGGGTGTACTCTTCTTGAATGGTGGGACCAAGAGTATGCACCCTCACCACCCCGCTCTGTATGACTCCAGGGTACATAAGACCACCAACTCTACGGTGCTCCCCCGTCTCCGCTGAAGTCAAAGGCATGGGCCAATACCACAATTCTCTTGTATTTTACCTTAGCTCCACGTCTTCTCCACACCTGGAGGTCTGCAAAACCAGACCGAACTGCTGCATCCTCTACTCCATCCACAGTGTTCCAGTCCTGCCTCCTGCCCTTTTTTTTTTTTTTTTTTTTAGTTAATAAATCCACTTGCTTGTTGCTTCAGGTTACATCCTTATCATATTGTCCTCTTTTCCCGCTTCCCAGACCCACCCTCCCATGCTCTACCCCCTGACCCTTCCGTCTTGTTCCTCTGGGGTAGAGTGTCCCTGCCTAACAGTCTCTCACCACAGATCAGGTGTCATATGAGGGCCAAGAGCCTCTTCATTCACCTGGGGCCTACGAGGCAGTACTGCCAGTGAAAGGTGTCTCCTTGCTACTGGGGGAATACTAAAAAAAAAGACCAACAAACACACAAACCCACAAAAACAAAGAATATCAACAAAAAAAGAGAGGAAAAAGAGAAGGGAAAAGGAAAAAGAAAAAAGAAAAAAAGAAGGAAAAAGAAAAAGATAAAAAAAATTATGTTCATGTTCCTTTTGGTGTGTTGGTTGTAGTACAGATATCCTGTACGATATAGTTAAAATCCTACTATAAGTGAATAGATGCAATGTGCATCCTTCTGAGACTGGGTTAACTCACTCAGGATGAGCTCCTCTAGATCCATCCATTTGGTTGCAAATTGCATGATTTCATTGTTTCTTATAGCTGAGCAATATTCCATTGTATAGATATACCACAATTTTTTAATCCATTCTTCAGTTGAGGGACATCTGGGTTGTTTCCAATTTCTAGCTATTACAAATAAGGCTGCTATGAACATAGATGAGGAGACTTCCCTATGTCTCCGTGAGAGGTCCTTTGTGTGTATACCCAGAAGTGGTATGGCTGGTCCTGAGGCAAGGTTATTCCTAGATTTCTAAGATATCGCCAGACAGACCTCCATAGTGGTTGCACAAGCCTGCACTTCCACCAGCAATGGAGTAGGGTTCCCCTTTCTCCACACCCTCGCCAGCATGCGCTATCATTTGAGCTCTTTATCTTAGCCATTCTAACAGGTGTTAGGTGGAATCTCAGGGTCGTCTTGAGTTGCATTTCTCTGATGATTAAGGATGTTGAACATTTCAGGTGTCTCTCAGCCCTTAGGGATTCCTCCTTTGTGAATTCTCTATTTAGCTCCATCTCCCATTTTTTGATTGGATTATTTGGTTTCTTGGCATTTAGTTTCTTGAGTTCTTTGTAGATTTTAGATAATAGCCCTCTATCAGATGTGGGGTTGGTGAAGATTTTCTCCCAGTCTTTTGGTTGCCGTTTTGTTCGAATGACAGTATCCTTTGCTTTATAGAAACTTTTCAGTTTCCTGAGGTCTGTTGGTTGCCGTTTTGTTCGAATGACAGTATCCTTTGCTTTACAGAAACTTTTCAGTTTCCTGAGGTCCCATTTATTGATTGTTGATCTCAGGTCCTGAGCTGTTGGTGTTGTGTTCAGGAAGTTGTCACCTGTGCCAATGAGTTCGAGGGTTTCTCCTAATTTTCTTCTAGTATCTTTAGTGTGGCTGGCCTTATGTTAAGGTCTTTGATCCACTTGGAATTAAGTTTTGTACAAGGTGATAGGTATGGGTCTAATTTCATTCTTTTGCAAGTGGACATCCAGTTGGACCAGCACCATTTGTTGAAGATGCTGTCCTTCTTCCATTGTGCGGTTTTGGCTTCTTTGTCAAAGATTAGTTGACCATAGGTGTGTGGATCCATGTTTGGGTCTTCAATTCGATTCCATTGATCCACTGGTCTGTTTCTATACCAGTACCATGCTGTTTTTATTACTGTTGCTCTGTAATACAGCTTGAAATCTGGGATGGTGATACCTCCAGATATTTTTTCATTGTACAGGATTGATTTAGCTATTCTGGGCTTTTTGTTGTTCCATATGAAGTTGAGACTAGCTTTTTCCAGGTCTATAAAGAATTGTGTTGGTATTCTGATAGGAATTGCATTAAATCTATATATTGCTTTTGGTAGGATAGCCATTTTTATTATGTTGATCTTACCTATCCATGAGCATGGGAGATCTTTCCATCTTCTAAAGGCCTCTTCCATTTCTTTCTTCAGGGGCTTGAAGTTCTTGTTATATAGGTCCTTTACATGCTTGGTTAGAGTTACCCCCAGGTATTTTATGTTGTTTGTGGCTATTGTGAAGGGGGTTGTTTACCTTATTTCTTTCTCAGCCCTTTTGTTTGTTGTATAAAGAAGGGCTTCTGATTTTTTTGAGTTAATTTTGTATCCAGCCACCTTGCTGAAGTTGTTTATCAGCTGTAAGAGTTCTTTGGTGGAGTTTTTGGGGTCGCTTATGTATACTAACATATCATCTGCGAATAGGGATAATTTGACTTCTTCATTTCCAATTTTTATCCCTTTGATCTCCTTTAGTTGTCTTATTGCTCTAGCAAGGACTTCAAGTACTATATTGAAGAAATATGGTGAAAGTGGACATCCTTGTCTTGTCCCTGAGTTTAGAGGAAATGCTTCAAGCTTCTCTCCATTTAATTTGATGTTGGCTACTGGCTTGCTGTATATTGCCTTTATTATTTCTAGGTATGGTCCTTGTATGCCCATTCTCTCCAGAACTTTTAGCATGAAGGGGTGTTGGATTTTGTCAAATGCTTTTTGTGCATCTAGCGAGATTATCATGTGGTTTTTTTTCTTTCATCTTGTTTATATGGTGAATTACATTGATAGACTTTCGTATATTGAACCATCCCTGCATTCCAGGGATGAAGCCTACTTGATCATGGTGTATGATACTTTTGATGTGTTCTTTAATTCGGTTTGCTAGTATTTTATTAAGTATTTTTGCATCTATGTTCATGAGGGAGATTGGTCTGAAATTCTCTTTCTTTTTTGGGTCTTTGTGTGGTTTAGGAATCAGAATGACAGTGGCCTCATAGAATGAGTTTGGCAGTGATCTTTCTGTTTCTATGTGGTGGAAGAGTTTGAAAAGTAATGGTGTTAGTTCCTCTTTGAAGGCCCGCCTATTTTCTGTTTTTAAATGTAAGACACTGAGGAAATTTTCCGTTATCTAAAGTATTTTTGCATAAATAAAAATCTTACTTAGCTTAATATTCTTTCATAGTAGACAAACTGAAGATCTTCCTCAGGCAATGATTATCTTGGCAATGGTTTGGCAATTTCCCCATTTTTCTGGAATGTGGAATAGTTATGAAAGATTACATCATACATCTTTAATGTGTTGTTCTTTCTTTTGGAAAAATGATGGATTAAAATGAGTTGCGTGTTTATTTCATTTTTCTCTTTCTCTTGACATTTCTTTTTCACCTTTTACTTAGGGGTCAGAGTGGAGAGACAGTTGCACAAAATTTTTACAAAAGAAAAATGACACACCGCAAATTCCATCAATTGTTGCTGTGTAATGTTATTTCTCATCTTTGCTGTAGTCTGAATGTTATGTTCACCCCCAAATTCATCCATGTTCAGGTGCTGGAATCCCAGCTCCCTTGGCAATGGTGTCAGGTAATGGGACCTTCAGGGAGATGAGAGTATCAGACCATAAAGTGAGGTCCTCAAGATGGCTAGTACTAGCATCCTCAAAAAGGAGTCCAAAGATAGGCCACTCTATTCTTACACAGTTTGAAGTACAGACAGGAGGTCACACCCATCAACTAGACAGCGGATCTCAGCAGACACCAAATCTAATGGTATATTTCCCTTGGAATTCTCAGAATCTGGGATCATGAGAAATAAACTCATATTTTTATTGGTTACCCAGTTTATGGCATTTTTAACAGCCCAAATAGACTTCATAAGCTTGAAAAATGACACATTGTGAGTGTATCAGTCCATTAATATTTTTAACTGAAAGAATGGAGAGAATATGAAAAATGGAAGATGGATAGATAAAGAAATGGATGGATGGTGTATTCATTTTAAATATTTAATTAATTCCAAGCTTGTTTTGTTTCCTTTTCTAAACATGTTTCAATTCTTTCTTTCATCTTTTACAAATTATCATACAGAACATTTCACCGTTTATACAGACTTTTTTGCACAATAGAGTCCTGTAACATTGAGGATATAAAGCAACCCTGTCACTACCCCCATCCTTCATACTGTTCCTTTGTAATTACACTCAGCCACTGGCTGTAGCCTATGGAGACCACTGAACTCCATCACTATGGTTTTATGTTTTCTGTAGATTGTAGGAACAGAGTCATTTTCATAAAGCTATGTGTGACTTTGTGTGGCTGGCTTCTTCACGAAGCACAGTGTCTTTGAGATCCATGCAAATTGATCCATACATGAATCAATCATTGCTTCATTATATACACCTACCACAGTATGTTTACCCACTCCATTGATGAGGGATAATTCCAGCTTCGGGCAATTATGAAACCTTGTCATGATCATGAATGTTCAGGATATTTGTTTATTTGGTTTGGTGTGTGTGTGAGTGTGTGTGTGTGAGTGAGTGTGTGAGTGTGTGAGCATGTGTGCATGTGTGTGTGTGTGTGTGTGTGTGTGTGTGTGTAAAGGTAAGTGTCTACATCACTAGGGTTGATGTCTAGGAGTGTAGGATTGCCCCGTCATGTGGTAAGAACCTCATAAGGACCTGCCAAGCTTTCAGAGTAGCTCTCTTTGTTCATATTCTTCAGCACCCTGTGCTCTGCTTGCACCAGCATTTGGTATTCTTGGTGCATCTCATCGAAGCCACTCTCACAGGTGATTGGTAACCTGGTCAAGGGTCTTTTATGTCTGTTTGGTATTTCGAACTTGGTGCCTTGTATGTGCTAGGCAAGCACCCTCCTCTGTGGCTGTATTTCCAGCACTGGACTCATGTCTTGAGTGAGGAAGAAAAGGCCTTTCCTAATTTTGGTTCATTCTTCATTCTCAAGAGTCAGGAATACCTTGGAACTTCAAAGATATGTGTATGGGAGCTTTTGCCCCCCCACCCCCAAAATGCCAACCTGGGCACTAGGAATCCCTCTCCTGTACTGATCCACTCTTTTCCAAGTCTTAAAAGCCCAAGAGGAAGGGGCCTGGGGAGAGAATAGCTACAACCAGAGGCAGCTGGGAAAGGATGAAGTGGTTTACAGCCTCTTGCCTCTGTCTTCATTTTCTTCTTCCTTTTATCTCAGTAGAAAGTAAATGAAATGCTGTTTACGTTAACTCAAATTTAAAGCGTGTTCCTTTTACTTCAAATTACTTTCTAAGGAGCATAAATCTCTCTTTACCCCTCTGAACAGCATGGAAAAACAATAGCTGAAATTGAATCAAAGAATCTCTGTTTTTGTGTAGGTCACAGTGTTACCAGCTGAGAATCTGGTTAATGTCCTGGAGTCATCAGAGTCACTGTGCTGGCAGGAGTCCCCCTGAGCACAGCAATAACAACCCTCTCCCATGGGGGTATAATTCTGGAGAGTGATGCACCTTTTTATTTATCTTTTTAATCATGGAAGAAAATATTGACCAAAGATAGAATTTGAAAAAGGATCACCAAAACACAGATGTGAGGTGCCTATCTCAGGCAAATACATTACAGCGAGGTTGCTCTTGTTCTGTGTGTTTGCTTTCTCACAAGATTGAGTAGGAGAGATGTCCCAGACCTGGTCATACAAACACAGTACCTAATGGTGCCCTGTATCTTTGCATGTGTCACAATCATGCGATAAAAATGATAGACTAAGTGATCGGTTCAGTAGGGCATTTTATACTGTTCTATCATGACCACCATGAGTCAATAAGTAACTCTTTATAATTGTCCTCCTTGCTCATCTTTTAGGAAAGGTTCAAGTGACTTCACTAATGCTGATTGGCAGGGGTGTTGACAGGGAAAGAAAGTCTGCTAGGGCTTGCTGAACACTTTCATGGTTTCTTGTAAACATTAGCATTTCTAAGAGTATACTATGTAATGAGCTGAGATCATAAAATTAACTTTGATTTCTCCTCAATGAAAAGAGGACATTTTTGTTTGAGTGTTACTGCATTTTTATGACTTTATCTGTTATAACTCTCCAGTGTCACCTACCAAATCACTTATATATTTATAAGAACACAGTGTGCCTACATCCTGCTATGTATCACATTGCACAGATATTAAAACATCTACCTCTCAAATAACAAACATTTTCCCATCTGCACCATAATCATTTTTTTAATTAAACTAAGAAGTCCTAAATACTTAGCATCCTAGAAACACATCTCGGGACAATTGGTGATGCCTGTTATTTTCTTCCAAAATTAAAATCATACTTATTAATGAATCCTACCTTGTAGGCCTCAAGATTTTATTTAGGTGTCTTTTTTTTTCAGTTTTCCAAACATAAAGAAACAGGAACCTATTGCTTAATTACAGTGGAGAGATATCTTTAGCTCTTGAAGATATGGACTCCTATAGTTTGCTCACAACTAACACTCTGTCACCTTGGATACTTTATGTGATTTCATTGTTTCTGTTCCTTTTTTTTTTTTTTTTGGTTTTTAGAGACAGGGTTTCTCTGTATAACAGCTCTGGCTGTCCTAGACTCACTTTGTAGACCAGGCTGGCCTCGAACTCACAGAGATCCGCCTACCTCTGCCTCCCAAGTGCTGGGATTAAAGGCGTGCACCACCAACGCCCGGCCTTGTTTCTGTTCCTTTCATCTGAAGCATGCATGTGAGAGCAGAACAGACAGGAGTATAGGTGCAGGTATTTACTGAATACAGAAACAGATCCACTGTTGTTTTCCTACTTGAGACTCAATATGTATGTATACACATGCAATTTTATAATATTTATACAGTGTGTACATTTCACATTTAAATTGGAAGATATTATTTTAAAAACTAGTCTTAGCTTCCTCATTTGTAGTTGGGGAAAGGCCATTTTTGTATTATTGAAAGCATTTTAAGAAACATCTTCATTCATTAAACCTCTTTGTATGCTGAAGATACTGGTTTTATGGAACTAGTAGGTCTTGGGGTGTGGTTGCTCTTAATATTCTTAAAGCGTTTTGCATGTTTTTCATTTTCCAAGTTTACCACACCTACTTACAGGAGGTTATGTGAATCTTTGAAACTCCTGCCAACATGAGAATTATTATTTTAATTCACATTTCCTAGCTCAGTGGTTGTGCAATGGCACCTAATACTTGTTTCATTCTGTATTGCCTTCATTGTCCGTGGTACTGAATATGGCTTTCCAGTGCACTCTTTTAGTGTGCTTTTGTGTGGACTAAATTGCAGTCCCATTAGGCAGAGTTTAAGTGTTGCCCGAGGGACTTCAGTCCTTACTTCTAATAGCTTTACATTGGTAATGTGGGCAGCACTGTGACAGGTGCATCTTTGTATTCTCACCTTCATTCTCATTTTTTGCATCATATAGAAAGATGTCATTTTGTTAAAGGCTTGTAATAGGTTATATACAGTCAACTCCCACCAGAATTTGGGATGGAGAGGTGGCTCTGCGGTTAAAAACATTTGCTATTCTAATAGATGACCCAGGTTCAATTCCGGCACTCTTATAGTATCTCACCACCATCCTTTATGTAACTCTAGTTCCAGAAGATTCAATGCTTTCTGGTTTTGTAGGCACCTTCATTGCATATGGTGGCCATGAACGTATGCAGACAAACACACATACACCATACACATAAAAATAAATAAATATGTCTTTTTTAAAATTAACTTTTGTTGATTCTTTTTATGCGATTTGGAAATCCTTATAAAAGCTGCATCAGGGGCAGAAGCAGCAAGGGCCTGGACAGAAACAGGAATGGACCTGGACCTGGCAGAAGCAGGAATGGACCTGGACCTGGCAGAAGCAGGAAGGGGCGGGGAAGAAGCAGGAAGGGGCGGGGAAGAAGCAGGAAGGGGCGGGGAAGAAGCAGGAAGGGGCAGGGAAGAAGCAGGAAGGCAATGAGTTTTCTTTGTTACTTCTGCTCCTCATTAGTACACACCTCCTCCTCGATTTCTTCTCCCAGCCTTGTGCCACTTTTAAGACGCACAATCACGAGACTACCCTTCGCCCTTTTCTGTCTTACCATGATGACTTCTGTCTCCATGATTATAACCTGCATGATTATAACCCTTACCAACTGATTTCTGCCAGAGATAGTGACTTATATGAATTTTTCTGTTCCACATGCACATTCACATCTATTTTAGGGACTTTTATTAATGCTATAAACCAAAACACAGAACAAACTCCAATTTCTCGGGCTACTTTAGTATGCTGAAGTCTTGATACCTAGTTACACATGTACACGGTTAATGAACTGTGAGTTTTCTGAACAGATTGAAACCTCATAGCTCTAATTACCTGAGACACTAAGGATTCAAAGACGGCTTCTGTGTTTCCAACACCTGCCTGTAAATGTGCTGTATTGTCAGGCTTCATGGAGCAGACTGAATAACCAAGCTGCCAAATAATTATTTTCAGGAAGAGCTTAAATTACCATACATGAAATCCTACTTATTTCAAATAACACCACACACAATTAATCACACTACAATAAAATTCATTAGTTCTTTAAACTCTTTTAGACTACTTGCTCATAACATGATGAGTGAGTCTGCATTTTCCTCTCCAGTACAGCCTTGACAAATAAATGCCTTTAAAAACATGCATATGGGGCTAGGAGATGGCTTAGTCGATGAAGTGTTTGCTATACATGCATGAGCAGCTGTTTGATCCCCAGAACCTATATTAAAAAACTGGGTATGTTTGTGTACATTTGTAATCCTTGGAGAGGCAGAGTTGGGATACTGGGCTCACTGGCCAGCCAGACTAACTAAACTGGAAGGCTTCACGGTCACTGAGAGACCCTGCCTCAAAATAATTGGTTGGAGAGTGATTAAGAAAAATACCTAGTGTCAACTTCTGGCCTCCATATGGCTGGCTGCAAACACATGTGTACACACACAAACATGTAAAGATACATACATAAAAATACACATAGTCTAACATGCCTGTAATTCTGCTCTAAGAGAATTATTTAAGTACTAGCTTTTTCTTTCAGTTAGTCTGATTTCTGGATGTATCTGAATGTATGCTGATGATTGAAAGTGTGGCGTGCATCAGCTGTGTGCTGTTGAGAATGTAAGGGAGTCACAGAGAGGGGGGTAAAGACTGAGACCAATGGGGCAATTAAAGCATCATGTGATTAGTACAAGGAGGAGCTTTTATCAGCCCCTAGGCCTGAAAAGTAATGAGATAAAATACATAGTAAGTAGGGCCCATTGAGAGCTGAAGACACAAGAAAGAGGCCATCTTACAATAGCTGTCATGTTAGAGGAATGTAGTCCAGGCAGAAACATGCATCAGAAAATGGAAGAAGGTTGGCAGAACACTCCCCTTTAACTCTTGAGGGGAAAATAAGGTCCTCAGTTGTTTTGATATAGTGTGTTTGAGGCAGTGTCTCCTGATGTTTGTGAAAGTGGCCTGGAAGGCACCTCTGTAACCCAGTCTGAACTCAAACTGGCCGTGATTCCCCAGCTCCAGCCTCCTGAGTGCTGGGATTGCAGAGGCGTGACACCATGTCCAGATCCTTCTCTTATTTCTTATGAGAACTGTGGGCTGTGTCCAGGGTCTAATGTTGATTAACAAAGAAAAAGAAGGAAAATCATAAAATTTATATGTTTTACATGTACACAAAGATCTTCCTGAGATGAATAAAACCTAGTGCATTCATGTTTTTCAGGCAAAACACAATAACTATGAGAAGAAATGACACAATAAATGGATCTCTAGGCTAGAAAAGTAGGTTGTAGGATGCTACTGAGAGATTACATTAGTTAGAGTTCTCATTGTTGTGATAAAATGGAGAATGCAATTTAAGGAGAAACAGTTATGTTGGCTCCCAGTTCACACACACACACAGTCCATCAAGGCAGAGAAGGCATGATGGTGAGGGGGACTCTTTACCTCTTCATATTCAAACCATTGAACAAGGAGCAGAGAGAAGACAGGAAATCAGTCAACACATAAACGTCAAGACCCACCTCCCAGAGGACCAGTGAGATCCCACATCCTAAAGCTTCTACAATCTCCAAAACAGAGCTACCAGTTAGGGATCAAGTATCAACACCTTGGCCAAATCCTAACAGAGATAAATGGGAGGGATCTGGGAGGTTGTGGAAGATATGGGGTTTCTCATTGTTTGTCAAAGTTTATTGCAGCACTAATACCCAAGTATTGGTGATCAGGGCTATTTTCCAGCCGAGGTAGATGCTTCTCAGGGGACTCTTCACAACTTTATTTTTTACATAGGACATCACAAATGATCCTTTCTGAAGCTACAGGCCATCAATGATTTTGTCCTGAAATAATCAATATACCAATTTGTCTTATGTTGTGATATCATGTTCCTAATGCCTTCAATTTTCAACCCTGATGGTCTCTCCTACTTTAAGCCAAAGTCAATGCAATTAGGAGTGTCTGCAAAACCTGAGGGTCAGTTCGTACAGCAACCTTCCTCAACTTCCCCACCACAGGGCCATGCAGAGAAACATGGAAAACGGATCTGAGGTCCTAACACACAAGAAGTCACATGACATTCTTTTGAGATACCTTTTGGGACAGGGTAAGTGAGTTCATTTGGAATAAAGTGCAAGACTAGGAGTTTCCTTTTAAATAGATCTGCCTGTGCAAACATTGTTTCAAAGACAAATAAATGTCTTTTTACTCAGTGATGTACAGATGCTATATGTAGCAAGTAGTCAGACTTCACACACTGGTGATAGTTTTTCCACAGCTAGACTTCAATGTCCACTTACAGCCAGAGATTCCAGTCTAGCAAATTGTAAGCTACAAAAAGGAACAGAAGGTAAAATGTAACCAAAGCACCCTGGCATGTCTATTTTCCTTTTTGTGTCGGATTTCAGTTTCTGAATCTTCATTTTGAACAGTATCAGACAAACACTGGAGGAATAAAAAAGATCAATCATTATATTAATTTTTGGGAAATTGCTCACTCCTGGAAACAAGGCAGCTAGTGGCTGATACAGTAAGAGCCTCACAGCCCTGCAGTCCAATTTTCTGATTCATGTCTCGCTCTGCTCTTCAGAGTTCGTTTTCATTCAAGTCAGCCCTCTTTGAAGCATTTTGCCATTGGTTCTAATTCACTGCAGATTCCCACTTTGAATTAGACAGAATACATTGGGAAGTCTCACCACAGATGGTTCTAAGTTGTTTTCTCATGTTTATCAATTTCTCTGGTAAGAATTTTCCTTTTGTATAAAACACTGACAGAGCACTAACTAGATACCTACCACCTGCACCCATCCCTCTCTGTGGATGAAGAAAAGAAGGGTCAGAGAGCCGAATAACTTTGTGAAACTATATCAGGATCCAAGCATTTAAATGAAACCTAATAAAAATTAGATCATTTGCTAAAAATGAAATGAAATTACCCAGTGAGTGCTGTGGGAATGTGATTATTTCATTTAAAAAATCTGACCCATTGTGGCAAATGAATTCGAAGAATTTTAGATCTGCCTAACAGACCCACATGCACTCCTTATGGTGTGTGTGTGTATAGGAAGTACAGTTGGGATATTGGCCAGTTCCTGCTCTGCCTTAATTTCCAGTGGCATTGCAGGCAAAGAGTCTAAGCACAGAGGATTTGGTCAAGATCAGAAACACGCCCGGTAAACTTGTGAGAACTGTGTGTTTGAGACACGTCTCTTCAGGTTCTCAGACTGAAAGTTTCAAAGGTTTTTACTGCCTGACCACAGATAACACGACTCTTCTATGCTAGGATGCGTTATGATTAGTGATGGCCATGGTGGAATCACCACAGCATAGACTCTGTGTTGGTTTGGTATCCTGATTGCAGATATGCTGACATATCTGGGGAAAGGGAATGATGGAAGCAGAAAATAAAGAATTGCTTCTCCACATTTTCTGGAGGTAAACTTCTCTACCTGTGGCCATCCGCCCCAGGTCATACCCTGGAAACAAAGAGATGGAGCAAAACCTGTTGGTTTAGAACTCTGTGGCTCTCTTGAGATTTACATGAGACCCCAGAGAATGACAGTGAGGGTCAGGAGCCCGGGAGTGTGTGGGTAGGCGGGAGGAAGACCCCAGATAGGTAGACGGCGTACAAAATCACTACTCAGCCACACTCGATCACTCAGCGTCTCCAGACTTCATTTTCACAGTGAGAAAGTGGTTGCCTGTTTGCTAAATCTCCCCCATAAAAACCTGTTATTAAATTGATGGAGAAATCACACAGTGGCTCGACACTGTGGACTTCTGCTGAGTTTTGGCTTAGGGTGGCTAACATAACCCGGTAGGGACTGTCACGGCATTCTGCACCTAATCGGTGGCATATAGGTCTCAGCCACATTACCTGGGAGTTAGTGTGCTAAAAACAGTGAACAACGACTATTTGCCAGAATCACCTCTCTTGTCTACAGCTCAGGAGTTCTAGAATCTTTTCATGTTTCTCCTTTCCGTATTCAGCAGCTTTCCCTACACAGTCCTACAGGGCTGCCTCACCACCTGGACCTTTGAATTCCCTCAGGGTACCTGCTAGCTTCCTGGCTGCCCTGTGGCTCCTTGCCAAGGCGTCTGCAGTGGCTGCTAGGAGAGGCTAGCTGCTTCTCTCTGCCACCCTTTCTTACCCCAGAGATGAAAGAGATTCCAGCTTTCTATTGGGTGTTGCTGAGTCTCTTGGACCTCTGGGAGGTGGTCTCACTCTCTATTTACACATTCATTATATATCCTTCTAAATCATGAGGCACTTAACCTTTTAGTAGAATTTAAACATCTAAAGTGAAAATTGCCACTCAGGTTGTACTTGCAGCTCACACCCAAGCAACCTGTACATAGTAAATACTTAGCCCTCAGAAGCTCAGCTTCTCCCACTTAGAACTGCAGGTTTGGTAGCTCATTGCTTTGGACTTTTGTTGGACTTTTATTCTGTGATAAAAATCATTTCAGCTACATTAAAAATACCAAGTTTCATCTACAGTATTTAGAAAGCATTCGTTTTAAAATATCCTTAAACATATACTGTTTAACATTCAAAAAGTAAACATCTGTTGAATGCTAAGAGAAATTAAATTGTAGACTCCAGATGTAGTTCAATTCTCTGTGGCAATATATATTTAAATCACAGCTTTCTATAAGCCTCGAGGAGGCAGCTGCCAAGTTTGGAGTCACCCACCGGGATCTTTCCTCTACTTTCTTACTCCCTCTGAAATGACGAAATGGGTGGAGCACACTTGGCAGTTCTCCCTCTGCCAACAGCTAGTCAGCAGCTATCAAATTACAGACCTTAA
>CAJQZJ010000184.1:3204798-3215837 GCA_907164525.1 Lophiomys imhausi
ACACACACACACACACACACACACACACACACACACACACACACACAAACATGTACACACACACACACACAAACATGTACACACACACACAAACATGTACACACACACACACACAAACATGTACACACACACACACAAACATGTACACACACACACTTGTACACGCAACAATCAACAATCCTCTCCTTTAAGTTGGTCATTTCAGGAATTTTTTCACAGTGATAAAGTAACTATTTTATGTGGCTTTACATATAAGTGTGATTATGTATCAACACATATGTATCAGCACACCTATGCTCAAGAGTTTATACATATATATATATATTTACTTGTATATATTGCTGCTGATATACACACATTTGTGTATCTGTGCGTGAGTGCTTATGTAAGTACCTATACATGTATCTACACATGTGTGGGTTGCATATCTACACACATGATATGTTAAGAGCAGGAGGAAAGGTGAGATGAAGACTTGTTCATCTCTCGTCATAGCTGTATGACTTTGGGGAAATTTCTTACCTCCTTCTCTTTGAATCACCTCATCTTTCAATTGAAAATAAGAATAATTCCAATCCCCAGACCCAAATGAACAGTAACCTATCACAACTACTCTTTGAGAAACTCCACCCAGCAGAGGATCAAAACAGATGCTGAGACACACAGCCAAACATTAGGTAGAGCTCTGGGAGCTGTGTGTAAGAGAGGGAGGAGGAATAGAGAGATCTGGAGAGGATAAGAACAACACATGAAGATCAACAGAACCAACCAATCAAGGTCCCTGCAGGCTTACAGAAACTGAAACACTAACAAAAAAAGAAAGAAGAAGAAGAAGAAGAAAGCATATATAGATCAGACATATGCCCCCATGTATGTATGAATGATAGGCAACTTGCCCTTCGTATAGATCCCTTAGCAAGTAGGGGACAGTGTCTGTCATGGGCTATGGTGCCTGTCCGTGGAACACCTTACTCTAGCTAGGCTGCCTTGGTGGGCAACAGTACAGAAGGAAGCTCTTAGCCATCATGTGACTGATGAACTGAGGGGCCTTGATAGGGGTGGGACCCTCCTCACCCGAGGAGAAGGAGAGGAGGGAGAGCACAGAAAGAGGGTGGGAGGTTGGGACCAGGAAGGGTAGAGAGAGGGGGCTGTGATCGAGATGTAACTTGAATAAATAAATAAATGGTTTTCAAAAGAATAATTCCGTATGGACTGGACATTGGGAATAATTGTTATACCCTGTAATCTTCATAATTGTGGCCTAATTGTTCTTATTGTTTCGTATTGCATTTATTTTTATAAGAAAAACAGCCTTTTATTGGACTAAAAGGGGGAGCTGTTTGGGGGAAAAGATACACCTTAATTAAAAAAAAAGCAGATAGAAGAGTGAAGGGGAAGAGGGTAGGAGGGTGGGACATGGGACCATTGGACTGGGAGGGGGAGGTGGGAGGGGACTATGATTGAGATGTAACTTGAAGAAGTAAATAAATGTTTTTTTTTAAAGAATAATTCATGCCCTGAGGTCCTCCTAGTGAAGGTCATATTCAACTTTGCCGGTAACTATTTGGTTTAAACACAACTAAATGTGTTTGTCACAATATCAGGTTTTTATCAATATATCTAGCCCTCACATGCTGAAGAAACTGAGACCAAGTGGCTGCAAGGTCTCCTTCGGTGATGTTGGTGTGAGTTGGTCCAAAGGTTCTGGTCTAGTCGAGTCTCTGTAATGCCCAGCAGTATCTGTTTAGACTTATCATTAGTTCAAACTATGCCTCACAGAGAGGTGCTCGTCATCTCCAGAGGGTGGAATAGTATGAGCTGCTCTTGTGTATCATGTTGAGAAAGGGAGTCTGGTCCCTGCCCTGGAGGCAGCCCAGGGCTGGGAGTCTGTAGGAACTTGAGCTCTGACATCTGCCAGATTTTGCTTATTTATTTTTTTAGGACTTCAGATATACAAAACTGGAGTACTAATTACCTTTGGTCAGTGTAACACTCTAATCTGTTTCTTCTTCATGTTTTATTTCATTATTAATTAGGCAGTTTAAATCATGTGATAAGCACTGAAAATACTTCCCGAAACAAATTCTAGAATTCTGGCAACAACCTATGCCTAACATTTGAACAGCTCCTCATCCCATCCTGCTTCCACCTGACAGAAAGGTCCATATTTGTCTAACCGATATTTAATTTTTATACTGTAATAACGTTCATGACTATTCTGAAAATTAAATTTTAACGTTTTGCTGTTTTAAACTTTTAAAAAAGACATCTTGTGCTTTATAACCCTTGGATACTTTCTGGTGTGAAATTTTACTGTATTGTGGTATATGTAGTAAATGTGTTTGCTCTTATGTTTAATATTGCTGTGTATGGAATCTACATTGGTTATTCACACCCTCTGTCTTTGGTTTGTATTTGGAGGACGGTGCTGTTGAGGAGAGAGCTGTTTCAGCATTGTTGGTTAGAACTGTGGTTCCTGATGTACAGGTCTGAGAAGTTGTCTTGGATCAAGTAGGATTGCTGTACCACAGGGTGTCTAAATGTTCAGCTTTGTTTTGCTGCCTTAATTGGGTCATCATTAGAGTTTGGGTCTATCTTTCTCCCAAGACTTGGAATTGTAGGAGTGCTTTGGAGTTTGTGGATTGATGTATATAAATCATAATTTTAGTTTATATTATTTTATGCAATTGCCCCCCTGTTGGAGTTGGAATGTATGTTTCTCTGATGAGTGATGGCATTGAATACCTCTTGTCCTGTGTGTGCTCAGTCTAGTCCCGATTTTATTGTGTCACAGCTGAGTTGTGTTTTTCTTGCTGGTTTGTTAGAATGTGTTGAGCCACTTCACTTGTCTGTTCTGAGATATTTTCTTCATTAGGTAAAGATGGAATGATAACATAATGTTCATGGGGTTGACTTAAAATTAAATTACAGTTTTCAAATGGTACCTTGCATTTTTCCATAGAGCATTCAAGATCACTGACACAGGTTCCTTCTTCCTTCTGGGTGAGCTCTGCTCCCTTCCCCAGGAACCACCCATCAGTGGACTGATTCTGTTGGAGATTTGTGCCATCTGCTAAGTGGAGAGTCTCCACTGTTTGGTGTGACCAGTGTATTTCTGCTAGTATTATATTTTAGGACTAAAGAAAGTTATATACACTCAGACTTACTTGGAGAATCAATAAGGAAACAAATTGAAAGGAAGAGGTAAAATAACAGGCACAATTTGTTGTAATTATTCTATTGATTTCAACCACCTGCCTGTAGATTTTTGATGTGTGTATTAGTATGACAATTGGGAAATGAAAGGATTTTGAAAGTACCCCCAAGAAAACTAAAAAACTAATACCAAGCAGCAGATTCCATGTTGATGCCTACAAACCAGGGTCACGGGGAGACCTACTAGCGTCTCCTTCCACAGCGTTTTGGAGAGCACTGCACAGTCATGCAGAGCTACTGCATTGGGAGCCTGGGAGAAGACTAGAGGCAGAATCCCAAGGACATTCCAAAATGCTACATAATTACTAACAGTTCCTGGCTCTTGGCTTGACCTTTGAGAGTTGCATTCAAGGGGAGATTTGGAAAGCATTGCTTTCACCGCTGGGAGCATTCTGTGCTTCCCCGAGAGTTTCCCTGGAGGAGTGGAGCTGCGTATAGACACCACAGGAACGCTGACATTGGGAGCATGCCTTCCTTCATCTGTCTCTATCTGTGCTCAAAGTCTCTCTTAGGATTTGGAGGTAAATTTTTTTCTATTGCTTACATGAATGTATACCTTTGCAACGTGATGGAAGTTAGGACTTATAATTGTAATTAGCACCAGAATATTACAAACAATTAAGCAAATTAACATGTGAATTCTACAAGGGAAATATGGAAATTATCCTTACAGTATAATACTGTTAAAATATTTGCTCACTTGTATCTTTGATCTTATAACTGTCCTCTCATTTGAAAGCTGTGCTTGTTAGTATTTAGCAGAGAAATCTGGGGATGAAAGGACATGGAACTTAGCCACAATGTCACCTCACCTTGGTTTTTTGTCCTCTTTTGTACACAGCAGTCTGACCTATTTGTTAGGAATTCTCTGCTCTGGGGAAACATGTTTGAACAACCTGCAAACATCTTTTAGTTGTGATGGCAACTTACAGTTTAGGAAGTAGTTAAAAGAAGTTTGAACGTTTTCCAAAGACGTGAGTGCTGGGTACTTGAGCATCATCTCTGCAGCTCACACGTTGTGATTCATTTTATTCTGTGCCAAGAACTGAACAGGAGAATTCTGCACTCGAATTTAAGTTTACTTTGTAAGTAATTGCAAAAACAACAGGTTCCCTAACCATCAAAGGATGGGGCTGCCTTTAACCCCAACTCAGCTATTTCAGGAGAGAGAGCCTTGTACCTGGGTCTCTTGGGGGAATGTGTTTTTCTTTATGTTATCCTTGGCATAGTGGATGTCAACAGTGACTGGGACTAGAAGTGACTGGTGAGTCACAGAGTTTTATAGAGAGAAACAACAGAATCTCAGGCACCTTGAGAACTTCTCTTGGTGAAAGAAAGCAAGAGAAAGAAATAATCTTCCCATCTATTTCACAAAGCCTTCTTAATATCTCAGAAGTGACATTTCCCTTCTATTTTACACACATAACTGAGGGACACAGAGGTGAATGCAAAAAACCCCACCCCTCTCCTGCCATCTCTCTCTCTCTCTCTCTCTCTCTCTCTCTCTCTCTCTCTCTGTGTGTGTGTGTGTGTGTGTGTGTGTGTGTGCTGAACTTTCAAAAGCAAAGCTGCACTTTAAGAAAGCCTCACTGGGTGTGATGGTTTAAGTATTCTTGCATTTATAGTACATTCCATTATCCTTTACATACATAATTGTGAAGTATTTTTGATACTTTCTCAGAGAATCCAGACATACTTTTTGTAGAATTATTTAAAATCTTTCCAAACTAGAAGTTATGGGGAGGTTAGTCTTTCTTCCCAGGGCTCTTCTCTCAAATGGGAAGAAAGCATTGGGAAGAAAGGAAGCATTTGTTCCTAACGCTTTCTTTCCATTTGAGAGAGGAGGAAAGGGCACAGTTGTTTTTTGCTAATAAAATTTAGGGACACATCCTTAAGTGGCTGTATCATCTGTGTTCTGATGATAACAGTAATTTTCTTTGTTTTCAGCATGACTACATTGTAAGTATGAACTGAACATATGACATTCTCATGTGTCATGTCATCCAAATTGTATGTGTCAGGATCTTAAATGTCACTTAAAATTTAATGCAAGAAGTTCCCAGCTTGCATTTTCATGTCTTTCCTTAGCGGTGACCCTGTAGTCACAGACATATGCTTTGCTGTCACAGAATGAGATTTCCCTGTCCTTCTCTGGTGTGGCTCCCACCTACTTTTGTTACTTCTTAGAGAACCACTATTACCTTTTACATAGTACATGACTTAATAATGCCACACATTAACTCGAACCTTCACAGCATGCTTATACACTAGAGAAGTCCCATGTCTTCTAATGTAGGAACTGACAGCAACAGGAAGTAGACAGATGACATCCTGATATCTTCTTAGTTCCTCAGGAGTCTGACTGACAAGTGGTTCAGAAACGACCAGTGATTCCAAGGACCCTTGTCTTTACAGAGTACAATGATGAAATTTGAGAAGAATGGACAGATCCTGTTAGGTAATTATATTCATGAACATGCTTTCCCATGAATAGGAATTGTTTATAATTGGTAAGAATTACTCAATGTAAGGTCTTAGTCTAGAACTAACATAGCTGGAACTTGAGTGTCAGAATTCTCAGAGCATTTGAGAGAGGAAGTAAGGACATAGTTATTTTTCACTAATAAAAGTTAGGGACACATCCTTAAGTGGCTGGCAGCTGTTGCTTCACCTAGAATGAGAGAGGATTAACCATCAGAGATCTATTTCAAACCAATAAGGAATGTGTTTCTAACTCAAACTGTCTTATTTTTATTGAAGTTAATTTGGAAAAGCTAAACATCTGTGCCAGGGCTTATGAACATTTTTTAAAATGACTTGTCACTGAAGTCCGGTGTGTTATCCAGATTGGAAAATAACCCTTAAAATGCATCATACCAAAATGTCATTTACTGCTCTGAGCAATGAATCCCAGGAGCTTGGTAGAGAACAGACTGAAAAATTTAAATTGTGATCCCTACTTTTCCCATGTCAAAAGAGACAACAAAAGCTCCAGATTGCTTTAATTACTTTTTCTAATAAGCAGACACCTACACTTCAAAATAGAATTTAATGTGATATTAACTGATGCTTCCCAATGAGGGCATTTAGAGTCAATGATTGTTTCTAATACTTAGAATATTTTCAAATATTTCCACAGCCACTTTTCTTAAAGCCTTAGCTTCATAGTGCCAGACGCTATTCACTTTAACCTTCAATGGTCTGGTGTAAGAGAGAAGCCTGTTACAAAGCAATGCACATAATCATAATTCCCTATGTGTAATGGACTCATATTCAGAAAGGAAAAAATGCCTCTAAAATACTTGGCATTTGATAAGGAAAAAAACAGGCATTTAATACAATGAAACCTATTTTATTGCAAAAATTACAAAGTTTGATGGGAAATGTTGATAGAGTTACTTTCCATGACATTGATTTGCTCCATAACCTCTGACTTCTCTGGTCACATCCTGTTGCCAGGCAACAGCAGAGAAATAAAACCTCAGTAACGAAAGTTCTCAACATAAGAACGGATTGCATTCTAGCTGACAAGCTGGGTTTTAAGAATTTAAAAAGAATTTTTCTTCATGTACCTAATCTACTCATTTTAAACCTGTACAATTCATAAATCTCTTTAAGCACTGAAAAGAAATACCTTCACTATCTAGAAAAAAAATTGATGATTCTCTTATTCCAAATGCCAGATTCTAGGAAATGAGAAATACCACGGAACAACCAAGAAGTGTTATAAAGCCTGTGTCCAGAGCATGCCTACAAAGTCTGCATATACAGCATGCCTTCTTAGCTGTGTGAAGCTAGATGAAGTCTAGGCCTATGTATTCCTACCCAGTACATGTTTAAGTCTGGCTCCTTGGATTTGAAGGGTGTGGAAATGGTGATAAAAGGAACAAGACACACAAAGTTAAGAAATGACTCCTAACAGATAAGGCAATGAGGGGCACTGAAGGCCTTTAAGGACCAAAGCACAGCTGTCTGTTGCCTTTTGCAGATGTAGAAAGCTACTTCCACCTTCAAAACTCCTGAAAGCTTCATGGATTGTCCCAACATTCAAGAATCAGCACAACTGTGGCTTGGTGGGTTAAGCTAGCTGTCACCAAGGCTGAAACCTTGAGATCCATCTCTAAGGACCCACATGGTAGGCAGAGGTAACTGATTTCACAGGTTGCCCTCTAACCTGTGCACATACACGGTGGTACACATGCACATGCACACACAAGTGCTTACCCAAATGTGTGCATACACTTGAGCACGTGCACACATGCATGCAAAAATGCACACGACATCATGCAGACATACACAGATGTGCACACACACACACACTATGATGCAGACATACACATGCACACAGTATCACACACATGCGCACATTATCACACACATACAGTATCACACACACATGTACACATACATACACACACACTCTCACACACACACACACACCATACATATACACATACACACACACTATCACACATACAATCATGCACACTGTCTTTGTTATTTTTTCCATTGTTGTGAAGAGACACCAGGACCAAGGCAACTCTTATACAGGAAAACATTTAATTGGGGCTGCCTTACAGCTTCAGAGGTTTGGTCCATTGTCATCATGGAGGGAGGCATGGTGGCATGCAGGCAGACACAGTGCTGGAGGAGACTAAATCTTGATCCAAAGGCAGCCAGGAGGAGACTCAATTCCACTCTGGACAAGAGCTTGAATATAGTAAACCTCAGAGCCCATCTCCAGTGACACACTTCCTCCAACAAGGTCACACCTCCTAATAGTGCCACTTCCTATGGGCCAAGATTTCAAACACATGAATTCTTGGGGGCCAATCCTACTCAAACCACCACACACATACACACAACACACATAAAACGCACACACACACACACACACACACACACACACACACACTATTATACACTGTCATAACCACACAAAAATGATGGTAGATGCCTATAATCCCAACACTTGGGAGACTGAGACAGACGTACTAGATGTTTTATGCTGACCTGAGCTGCAGAGTGAATTGGAAGTCACTCTGGGCTATCTTGTAAGGCACTATTAGTTGTTTTTTTTTTTTTTAGAGCAATCATAACCAATAAAATTATGCTCCATTTCAAGACTCCCAATTGTGTGCTTTGGAAAGCTCACATTATTTATAGTTGACATTGAAAATAGCATTGATTGCAACCTCTTTAATCTAGATGACAAAATTCAAGAGTTTGCAGAGGTGAACTTCACCATACTGCATTCTTACTTTTTTCTCTTTCCTGTTGCCTTCTGCCCACCTGTGGGCTGACTCTCGTCCTTACCCCAGCCCCAGATAGTCCATATCATATATGTATGGAAAAACTGTAATGAAACAAATTATTTCTTGCCAACCAAAAATTAATTTAAGATGCACAACAAGTTTTTTTCCATGTAATTATAATTTAATTATACTCGTAACTTAAGTGTTGCCAGAGAAAATTATTAAGAATTGACATTACAGATGCCACAGATGGATGCCCCACTTGCAGATATTGAATAGTAACCACAGAAAACTGCCTGCTCTTAGGAGATGCAGAAAGGTGTTTCACCTCTGCAGAAGAGAAATTCCTCCCCCCACCCCCCATGAGTCTCTAAGGTGTTACAAATCTGCTGTGAGGCCATTTTTCACCCAGGAAGCTAACAGGGCACAAATCCCTCTTTCTCCTCTCCTGTCCCTCAAGTGCCTGCTCGCATGGCTACTCATTCACAAGGGATACCTCCAATTAGGGGGAATACTTTATATATCATGCCTCAGTAACACTTTAATCTAATTGTTCGTGAACCCTGCAGACTCGTAATTACTGTTTTTGTCATGCACACAGCAGTGAGAGTAATTCCAAATTAAAAGGTGAGTGATTAGTACTAAGTACTTGATTAACTCTATATGATATGTACCGAAACTTGCTAAAAATAACCACATCATCCTACACCTCCTGAGGCTGCAAACAACTGACTGGAAACACTGTTTGCCAAGCCAGGGCGCTGTTACTGTTTTTTCTCATTTATCTCTGAGATTGCCCCCAAATCAGAAGGACCTGGCTATGGATTCCAGATGTGCAAACTCTTCCAGAATGCTGTGTATTCCTGATGAAGGGAACACGGTAGTCAGATCTATGGACTATCTTTATGATACACTTTACAAAGTTGGACTTCAGGAAGTCTGCCTTAGGAGACCCTATAAGCAGTGTCAAATCAAACTTTCATGGTTCTTTGACTCAGCCACGCTTAGTTTAATTTTGTTTGAAAGGCTCATCTATCCCAGCCTGGCCCCAGATATACTATATAGCTGAGTTTTATCCTCCTGGTTCCACCTCTGCAAGCTAGCAGTACAGGTAGGAACAACTCTCCCAGGCCATACAGCACTGGACATCGAACCCACGGCTTCCTGTGTACTAGGCAGGTACTCGACCCATTGAGCTACGTCTCTAACCAGTCCTGCAGGCTTTTTTTTTTTTCAATAAATACTTTATTTTTTTTTCTTCAAGTTACATCTCAGTCACAAACCCCTCCCTATTCCCCCTTCCTATCCCGCCCTTCCACCCTCTTCCCCCCAGAAGTTTCCCCTTTCAGTCCAACAGATGGTTCCTTCTCTTATAACAGTATTATACAAAACAACAGATATAAATATGCCACATTTATGAGAGTTAAATGGCCCAGTATACCTTCCCAATGTCCAGTTTATACATATTTGGCCCCTGACTTTAAGATTCTACTGTCTAACCATCTCCATGTCTTTAAAGGTCTATATCTGACTCAACATTCATACTAACTTGCAACACACTTTTAAGAGCATCTTCTTAGATCTATAACACACTCTTGATTCCTAAACAATTCAAAATTTAGCTATGAGACTCTAGCTGTCTATTCTTCAACCACCTCAGAGACCTGAGAGGGATAAATATATTTGCTTATATAGGAAGTGCAGGGCCTGCAGCTTCCAAAACTAAGAAAGGACATACCAATGACTGCCTGGACAGTTCCCATTTTCTCTCCATACATTCCTGCATCAGTCTTCAGCCTTTGGGTCCTGTTTCTATGACAGACATTTGTTGTAGAGCAGGGATTATGAAGGACTTACCTACCCTGTCTTGGCAGAGTTAGGCTGTCGACTTCCCTGCTACCAAGTTTTGTCGTTTTTGGACAGCAGTCTGTCTGCAGTTGGTGCAAGGGGTTTTTTCATGCCAAGAGATAGGCTTGCCACTAATTCAACCATCTTACAGTGGAGGTTCTTCGATGATTACCTTCTACTTGGAGTAGAATAAGGGGTGCTGTCAGGCACTGATATGTCTCAATATCAAAACAAAAAAATCTTGATTTAAGATAACATCTTTGAATGCCATATTCTGCAGATCTCTTGGGGTTTTTGAAGATGCCCTATCCATCTCTTGTATTTAGATAAGCAAATGTTGCTTGTCTCTTAGCAACTTGATTACTGGGTAGTTTAGAGAATATCTGTGATAGACTGTCACAGTAGCTAACAAAGTGACATGATTGCATGAATAGGAGTTTGTTTTACTTAACTATCCTAGACCGTTTTAGATGGTTGGTATCAAGAGGCCAGAGCTTCACATTTTATTTTTAAGTATCTCTAGGTATGATACCATTAGGAAGCGTTACCTTTAATTTTGTATCAATATACCAAGATCTATTCAATTGTGGTTAAATATACTCTTAATTATGTATCAATATATAAAGATCAAAGCCTATGTAGCCCAATACAATCTTAATATTACATCCATATACAAGGGTCAATACCATTGTGGCCAACTATAATCTTAATTTTGTATCA
>CAJQZJ010000184.1:3243699-3256282 GCA_907164525.1 Lophiomys imhausi
ATATGTATGTTGAGTCTCACCATTGTGTATCATATGTATGTTGAGTCTCACCATTGCATATCATATGTATTATGTTCAGTCTCACAAGTGAGTATAGTTACATGTGTCAATCAAAAATTTAAGCTGCTGATTAACAAAAGAAGGAAAATAAATGGTACATCGAGTTGTGAAGAATTATTTCCCTCTGACATGTTTCTTTATCTTGCTTCCACCTATGCCTACTATCAGTCCCTGAATAATAGCTTAGCAACATGAAAATTTTCATAAGTGCCTTTAAATATAAATATTGGCATAACTTGTGGCTTAAATAATAGCAAAATGTCCCTTTTGTCTCCTTGCTGGAAACTCATCTGTTAATCCTCCTAAACTCATGTCAATGGTGCTTCTGAGCTATAAATATAGTGGTGTTGCCTTGTAAGATAACTCATCACCTACAGGTGCAATTCAAAGACTGACCCTGATATACACCCCTGCCAAACACTCGGGGCCTTGAGTGCTCCTGTTCAAGCATTTCCCACCCTCTTGTTTACAGGTTTCTCTACATTACTGGATGGTTCAGGGACTCTGGGAATTTGCTTCTGCCTAGAATCCTTTTTGCTGTCCAAGTCTCCCTTTTCCTACAAGGCTCAGCTTATCTGGGTTAGCACTTGTATCCAGTACAGCCTTCTCTCCCTCTCCGGCACAGAGGCTCACAGATGTGCCTCTCCCTCAACAAACTGATTTTGAAATCTGATTCTCAGGGTAATGTTATGGAGATGGGATAGGCTCCAGAGGTCATTAGGCTGTTGAGAAGCATTAATACCTGTCTTCTGGAAGTAAGTTCTTATTCTTTCAGGATCATATTAATTACCACAGAAGTGTGTTGTCTCAAAGCAAGGAACACTCCTTTTTGTTCTTTCAGTCTCTGTACCCTTCAAAATTTTTGTCATGAGCTCCTTTCACTATGCGTTTAGACACCCAAGCCTCCAGAACTGTGTAAGCCATAATAATTCTTCCCTTTCTAAAATTTCCAGTCTCTGGCATTTTGTTAGAGCAAAAGAATACAGCTTTAGATACTGAGGCTGTATTATTGTATCTCTGTGCTCCTGCTACTCTAGTACAATATCCATCACAGCAGGTGCTCAGTGATGTTTCAATAAAGCCAGCTGGGAAGATAAGGCATACCGAATCATCCATGTCAGTGGGTGGGTGGGTGCTCTCAGGGGCATCACAGTAGAAGATCTGTCTGCATCCAATCATATACAAGGGTTCACATTTCTGTATTGCTGCCAACGGCATGTTTAACAATGACTGAGATCCAAGGATGTGGCAGGAATATTCTAATTGTTTGGAAATAACATAAGAAGAATAATGAAAGCCATACCAAGAATTGTTAAAAAAAAAAAAGTCAAACCATCCACCCTAATGTGAACAATTTTATTTGCAAATATAACACAGCAATTAAAACTAAGAAATTGACATTGGTACAATACTAGTAACTAAAAGCAAATTTAATCTGGATTTCAGGTTTTTTTCTACCATTGTCCATTTTATGTTCCACTGGGATCCCACCATTTGCATGAGATTGCCCAAGCCCTCCACTCGGTGGCAGTTCTCAACCTCTTTGTCATTATAACCATGGCAAGTTTGAATCCTAACTCACTAGGCATTTTATAGAATGTCCTTCCATTTGGATTAGTCCTGTGTGGTTGAGTGATAGATTAATGTCATATGTGTTTGGAAAGAGTCAACAGAGATGATCTCTCTTTTCCATCCACCTCATCCAGGATACATAGTATCCACATATCCAATCACTGACAATGTGCAACCTGTGACCACCAGGATAAAGGGTTGGATGGTGACTGTCTCTGCTGTACTGTTGACATGCTTCCCCTTGTAATTAAGACATGTCTGAATGAAGACACTTTGAAAGGAGACAACTTAAGCTGATGAGCACCAATGTTAGTATTCACAGATCTTCCTTGGAGCAACTACTAGCATGATCTTCTAATGGCATTTCTAGTTCCACCATTCCTCCTGCAGATTTGGAATTAAATTTTCTGTAGCAAAAAATTTTCCTTCTCCTTCTTTTTATTTATTTAATCATTAACTTACAGTGATATCAACTCATGGATATTCTTCTTTTCTTAAGTTTTGATTCCATGCTACCTTTATATCATATTTTTGTTCAGATGGTCAGACCTTCACCATTAGGAACACTTCAGGTTAACTCTGGAGTCCTCTCAAAAGGCCCCTCATTTTGTCATTTAAAAAAAATTAACATGCTTTTTTTTTCACTTTTGTCACTTGATGCTCAACAACAATAACAAAAAAAACCTTAAAAATTTAATTGCAACTTTATATCATACCTAGACATTAAAATTTCTATCAGGAAGCAGTGGTGAATATGACTGTGATCTTGGAATTTGGAAGGCTGAGACAGGAGGATTGCTGTGTTTGAAGTAACTCCAGGATATATAGTAAAACTCTGTCTCAAACAAGTTCTCATAGGATATGTCATGTGGTTTGTTACTGTTCTTTTAGGAGCTTTAATCTCTTGCGAAGGATTTGTCTCAGTGACCACAGAAAAATAGTGTGTTCTTTGTTCCTCCTCCCACTCTGCCCCCAACATAAAGTCTTGGCAGTCACCTTGTAACGTGTGGGGTGTAGCATATCCTAATCAAGTCTCAATGACTGCCATTTAATTTGCTTTCAATAACTGTGCAAGTGTTCTCCTTCCTGATGGGTGTACCCAAACAAATGCAGATTTTGAAATGGTGCAGAAGGGTATGGCAGCCCGCCCGTTGAGTTCTTTACAACTTATAGTGTCTGTGAACATAAGGCCCCTATTTAGATGAACTTGTTCCTCACCTGAGGCTTTGACTGAGCTCAATAGTCAGTTGTCTCTTCCTTCAAAGTAAATTAAGTTTGAAAAGCTAAAACAACAATCAGGTGGATAGTGCTGCCAACATTGTTTAGGCAGCATCTGTGTCTCAGGAGAGGAGATTCTTCTTTGAAATTAAATGGAAAGTGAGGCCCCAAGCTCTTCATTCCTGAGCATGTGAGTCTAGAGCAGAGCTGCACAGAGTTGAAAGTAGCTGTTCTTCACCCATAAGTCTTCAGGCTGTTGCTCTGCCATCAATCAACAGAACCCATCTAATATCAGGTCTCACTTTAATGGGCTCTTGTGCTGTTTCCCTTTTTATATCCTCTTTCTATGTAAAAAAAAAAAAACCTTAAATTATTCTCAGAATGTTTGTAACTCAAAGTTACACAAAATACCAGTTCAGCCAAAGAATTCAAGTAGAACTTGTAGAAATAGATTTTATTAGAAAAGTTCATTTTGGACAAGATCAGTGGAGAGGTGTATATTTTAATATCTGCAGGGCCACCTGTATTTGAGCTAAAAAATCAAAATTAGATGAAAAGAAAAACACATGAATTATGCTAAGAAATGAGCTATTGATGTAGAGTACATATGTCAAAATACTTTAAATATAATAACTGAGATTATAATATAGATGCCAGGTAGGTAAAGAGAGAGAGAAGATATATGGACAGATAGGAAGATAGACAGACAGACAGACAGATAGGATGATAGTTAGATGATAGGTAGATCAAGAACATAGATACATATATGGATGATAGGTAGATGATAGATAGATAGAGATCAGCAGATGAGCAAACAGACATTTTCTGTGGACTTATTGGTGCTTATGTAAGAGATAAAGAATAGCTTAGTTAGTTGGGCGTGAAGATGGTGTATGTTTGTAATGTTAGCAAGGGGGGGTGCGGCAGGAGGATTGCCATGAGTTGGAGACCACGTGCTAGCTAGGGTTACACAGCAACGCCCAATCTCAAAAAATGTAAAAAGTAAAAAGAAACAAAACATAACAGAACTTGAAAAAATATTTCATTTGGATCCTGTACAAAGAATGATAATTAAATTGCAGTTTCAGAAGTCAAAAGAGAATCCTGTGTGATTGATAGCAGCTGAAAGAGCATTTCCTTATGGCAAATGGCTGTGGCTCTATAAACTCTCATGTTGGTGAGTTAGTTCACAGACTGATCATCTGTGACTCAGAAGACATTTTCCCCTAAAAGGCTACTTTAGCAGTTGGTATCCCAGATAACTGGACAAAAACCTTTTAAATCCACAACACACTTGAAATATGGGCAAACTCAATGACACCAGTCACACCAAGTCACCAAACTCCATGACACCAGTCACACCAAGTCGCCAAACTCCATGACACCAGTCACAGCAAGTCACCAAACTCCATGACACCAGTTATACCCAGTCACCAAACTCCACAACACCAGTCACACCAAGTCGCCATTCCCACTGCAGTTGGGAGTTCTACATTCACCATAGCTCTTTCTTTGCATTAACATGAATGTTCTTGATGAGGGGAATTCCCTTCTCAACTCATTTGTGGGTGGGCTTCTAATAAGATCAAGGTTAATAGCACAAGAAAATATACTACCTCTATTTTCTTGGCCTGCAACTTCATTATAAAATGTTATTAAACTGGTCCTGTATTCTGAATATGACAAAGTCTTCCATGAGAAAGTGAAGATGTTTATTCTTGTTCTGAAGAGCACATGCCAGATGATTTCTTTCCTGGGGCTTAGGCAGGAATGGTCCTAGGATCTTTTCATTAATCTCAGACACAGTAATAATGATTAAGAAGTCACTCTTACTCTAAGACAAACAGACAAAACCCACTCATACTTAATGTAGTCTAATTAAATTAAATTGCCTTACCAATGTCAAAGACCTAGTTCCCTTGTGAAATACAAATGTCATTATGACCTCTTATAAATAATGACTATAAGCAAAAGTTAATGTATTTACATAGATATTGATAACAATAGCTAGCTTATATTTGTGCCTTAGTTACTTTTTATTGGAATGAAGAGACACTATGTTGAAGGCAATTTATAAAAGGAAACATTTAATTGGGGGAGTTGCTTATAGTTTCAGAGGTGAGTCCATGACTATCATGGCAAAGGACATGGCAGCAGACAGGCAGGTAACTGAGCAGTCACTAAGAACTCACATCCTGATCTGCAAGTCAGAGGCAGAGAGTGAGACTAGATCTGGCATAGGCTTTTAAAACTGCAAAACCCACTCTCCAGTAATGCAGCCCTTCCAACAAGGCCACACCTCCTAATCCTTCCCAAACAATTCCACCAGTTAGTGATCTAACATTCAAACATATGAGCCTATGTAGGCCATTCTCATTTAAACCACCACAGTATGCTTACCTCTATAGGTTAGGCACAGCTGATATGCTCACTGAACTTGATTCCCAGGCAAGCCCATAAAGAGGGCATTTGCCCATTCTCACTACACATTGAAGACACCAAGGTTTTATGGTTCAGTAACTTTCTTCAGAGCCAGCAACTCCCTGAGCCAAGTGTAAACTTAGGCTTCACTGCTCAATGAGGCCTAATCTCACTATTATTAATTATCAATCTTGCTATTAATCGCAGCACTTAATGTCTAGATGTACAACTGAGTGTTGTGCGACTACTATGTAAGTGAATAATCAGATACATAAATAATGTTTATAAGTGATACTGGATACAGATGCCTTCTCACTGCTCCTATCCACATTTCTATTAGGCTCATTTCTGCCTCCCTTTGGAAGGGTCTCTTTACTGTTCCTCTAAGTTCTAGGAAGTTCTGTACCTTCCCAAAGCTCTGGTCTCACAGACTCAAAGAACCCTGCATATCTTCCACAGTGGCATGTTTTACTCTCTCAGGGAAGCCCAGTTAGTAAACTATAAAAGGTTTTCAAAAAAGTAACACAAAGCAAGTTGTCTTCATTCCAAAGGATGTTGTCTCCTTGGAGAGGAAAGCAATATTTAAGTATACGTGTTCCCCAGTATCCAAGGGGGGCTGTACTGAGCTGCTCCATGGGTATCATAATGACATGAACTAAAGATTCATCTACAAAATGGCACAGAATTTCTACTCAACTGACACGTATCCCCCGTATATTTTAAACCATCTTTAGACCACTTATAATAGCAACTCAATGTAATTCCTGTGTAAATAGTGCAGTTTAAGAATAATGACAAGAGAAGAGTCTATCCATGTTCAATATAGAGGCTTCTATTTTTCTAAGTATTTTTGATCCATGATTGGTGAATATGGGGATATGACACCCAAACATGGTATTATTAGTCACTCTTTCTTCACTGTGACCTTCAGAGAGGAGTGGTTTCTTTTGTCTCACAGTTTCTGAGGGGCCAGTACACACAGTAGGGAAGGAAACACACCTATGTCAGTAAATGCATTCTTCAGTTCTGACCTCTGACCACTCAGTTAACATATCATTTGTGAGGTAAGGATGTTGGGGTTAATGATTATCTGACTTTTAAATGACAGAAAGGACGCAAAGTGAGCACAGGTCACTTGCCTGTCACCTGCTAAGTGCTTAAGAAAGAACAATGGTTATTTTGAAGGGAGATGGGCCTGTTGCTCCAGACCTTTTTGAAAATTGACTTTGAGTTTCCTCTGCAAGTAGCTCATCAAACTATTCTAAGAATTTAGTTATTTTACTATACAAGTAAACTTTGTAGAATGCAAACATGCATTTGTTTTGTTTTTATTTGTTTGTTTTGTTGGTTGCTTTCATGTTTTGCTGTTGATGGATGTTAAAGAGCTCTGACTATACTTACCATTCTATTTCTTTATCCTGATGTTAAAACATGTTGGTCCTGCCCAAAAAACCTCCATCTTCAACAGTATGTACATTTGGTATATTTGCAGTGTGTAATCTCTAGAAAAATTCTCAAGTAAATAAATACTTCAAGCATGCTTTTGGCAGCCAGTTATGGTGGTGCACCAAGTATTTGTGAAAATGAAGTAGGAGAATCACAGGTTTGTGGCCATCCTGGAATCCAAAGTAAGTTGTAGGCTAGCCTAAACTACACAGGTCTTGTTATAGAATAAAAGAATGAAGTAAAACAAGGTTGCGAGGCTGGAGAAAAGGGTCAGGAAAGCACATGCGTCCATCTGTTTTCACAAGCTGGTTCCATGTCAGTCCCAGTGTCTCTGAACAGAGATGTATTTCCAGCATTTGCATCGTTTGCATAATAAAAATAACCAACTTAGCACCCACTATAGACAGGCTACCCAGGGTCTTGACCACGACTTCTCAGTGTTTCCCTGAAAAGTGTCATTATCAGGGCAGCATCACTCAAGAAGGAGAGCCCTCCCCCTTCTCATTGCCACAGACAGGGGTCTACAGTAGACCCTGTCCAATGTCCTGTACTCTGTGTCCAGGCAGGTAAAACAAGAAAGGGAGACCTCTGTACTGCCACAGAGGGAAGTGGCTGGGGTACTAATGGGGGTTGGGATCAGCATTATGTGGCACTTAGAAGCCAATGCATGCTATGTGAGCTGTTAGCTAACCCTCTCTGTGATCTTGATGCAGGTCTAGTCAGTGAGGTGGACAACAAGAACGCAGATAAAGGAAGCCCAGGCAGTGAAGGCCAGCTTAGTCAGCACAGGGGCTAGGAAAAAAGCGAGGTGTATCTGGGGACTCCAAGATTCCTGATCAGACTTTCCCAAGCTCCAAAGGTAGACAGAGAAACTTGGTGATCTTGGGTTTCTTCAGCCCCTCAAGACCCATCATACCAAAGTCTCTTCATTTTCAGCCCTGGGCTTTCCACCATGATTAGTCACTGGTTCTCAGGGAGCACATGTGTGGCCCAGTACTTGACTTCAGAGGCCAAGGTGATAATAGTTGTTATTCTGCCCTCTAGAAGTGGTGTTTTTAATGCTTCCCCAATCCAGCTACACAACTAAGGAGAGTGGTAAGGTTTGAGTTTCTGAAGATAAAGCACACCATCCTGCCCTATCCCTGCAAATGATAACGGCAAATATTTGGGTCCTTGAGTGTCTGATGTGTGTCTCACTCATGTGAGCAAAATCTACAAAGCCTGCCAACTTCTGTCTGTGGGTTTGCTTCTCCCCATGTACCCAGCAGAAGTGGAGATCCCCTGGCGAGCAACATGCACAGTGAGCCCTGCCTATTCCTACTGCACTGCTTCCAAAGATGGCAGCCCACCCGTTAGTGTTTATCAACAGCACACACTGAGCATCTCACACATCAGGCAGTGTGCAGGTTGGGGACATGAACAGAAGTGGCCCAGGTTCCTGAGGAGAATTTACAGTTAATGAAGGGAGACAGCGATACATCAAATCTATACACAAGTCTAATGGTGGCCTAAGAAAACCAGAGGGACCAGCACTGCCAGAGTCCCCCATAAGGAGATGTGACCTTCATGACGTTGAAAAAGTGGGGTGGGTAGGTGGTTCTGTTGATTGCAGTGAGGGAAGGAGGCACTCAGCATTGGAGAAGGCTGTCCCTGCCCCAAGGAGGATGTGGAGGCTGTGGGCCTGTGTGAGAGCATCACCAACTCATTCATGTGAGGGGAAACTGGACGGGAGAGCAGTGCAGGTTAGGTCAGAGCATGGGCAAACCCAGAGTATCCAAGCTAAAGTGTGAAGGACTTGGTGCTGGATACGCTAAAAAGGTTGGGGAGAATAAAGTTATGGGAAGACACCTGTCTTAGCTGGGGTTACCAATGCTGTGAGACAAAATTCAACTTGAGGGCGAAAGGGTTTGTTTCATGTTACACTTCCAGCTCCATTACTGAGGGAAGTCAGGGCAGGAACTCAAGCAGGGCAGGAGCCTGGAAGCTGGAACCTGGAGCTGGAACCTCTCCATCAGGACAGGCCATGGAGGGGTGCTGCTCACTGGCTTGCTCCCAGTGGCTTGCTCAGCCTACGTTCTTGTAGAAATCAGGCTCAGGGATGGCATCACCCACAACCGGCTGGGCACTCCCATATCAATCACTAATTTTTTTTAATGCCCTATAGGTTTGCCTACAGCCAGAGCTTATGGAGGTATATTCTCAACTGACAGTCCCTCTTTCCAAATGACTCTAGCATATATCCAGGTGACAAGCTAGGCAGCACAATACCAACTTTCAAACTTGCATGACCCTGGATGCAAGTGGGGGGGACACTTTTTAAGGACTTTCTCTTTTATCATCAACGTGTTATGCTCATTATACTAGAAAACACTAGTGTGAGCGAGCCTTACAGAGTTGGTGGTCTATTGGTGGGGATTAAGGAATTAAGATACATGACACCAAGCTACTATATTCCAACATGTTTGAAGCAGTGGGGCAGTAAATAATAAAGGTATTGTACATGTATGCACACTAGAGGGTGAGAAGGTGAGGGCCTACAACTTGAGTGTCCTCTTAGAAGAAAAGACTAGGGATCAGAACATAGATGTGCAAATGGACTAGCGGTGTGAGAACTCTCAGAATCACTAAGTCAAACCTTAATACTAAATCACATAGGAAAAGAGAACAGCCTTCAAGCCTAATGGCAGGACTACCCTGGATCTTTCGTGGACATGCCAAGAACAATTAAAAGAAGTGAGCTGTTTTATGAGAGCCCGTGGGATGAGGGAGCTGTGAGGACAAAGAGTGGGTAGCAGTTTCTTTTGTTTCAGCAGCCTCTTTTAAAAGTGTGGACTCCTTGATCATTGCTAAATCTTTACAGGAATCACCACGGCAACCATTGATATGAAAACTCAGATTAACCTGGACACTTCTGCCTCAGATGATCTGATATTTCCCACCACTATGGTCATCTCCCTGGTTTGTGCACATGACCAGAAGGGGTCTTCTCAGATCCTGTCATGCTGTCTTTCGTTCTGAGGAGATAAGTACTTGTCAAATGCCCCTGGTGTTACAGAATGGCGCAGTGGAATGTGCACAGGGTGGCTACACACTCAGATCTGCTCATCTCAGGGTGCATAGTGAAGGACCCTGCTGGCCTCACCTGAGCTGCCTTTGGAGTGAGGATGGGATACTTCTCGGTGTGACTGGCTGGAAGCCGATAAAAGTAGCCCCCCTTATCTTCAGTTTCCCTTGTTACCCTCCAGTTAATATGGAAAGGATGAGTATAGGACAGTGAGCTATCTTGAAAGAGAGGTGAACAGACCACATTCCTGCCTTTATTACAGTATATTCAGATACTTTAATTTTATTATTATAAATCTCTTACTATGTTTAATGTGCAAATTAAAATTTAGCATAGTTATACCACAGGAAAAATAGCATATATTGGGTTCAGTACTGGTCCTGTTTTCAGTGCGTATCATATATATCTCCCATTGCTAAATAGATGCTTCCTATATGTCCCATACACGGACACATTTTTATCATACATCAACTGTTAACATTGTATTTAATGTCTTCTTTTCAAGTCTTCTTGTGTCTCATCTCAATCCTCGGTATCACACCTCCTCAATTATGTATTTTCTATTCCTATCGTCACCTCTCTATATTACAGAGTTCCATATTTTATAATCCTTGTGTCCATTCATTCATTCCTCCATCAGTCCATCGATTCAGTCAACAAATGTACTGAATACCCGTGTGTTAGTGAGTCTTTCTTCACTGTTACAAAACACCCGAAGCAAACAAAGAACCTCCAGAGCTATGTAGTAACACCCTAGCTCCAAAAAACAAAACGTTTCTTGTCAGTTCCCTTTATCACTGCAGTGGCAAAACATCCAGCAAAAGCAACTCAGCGAAGGTGGGGCTTGCTTTGGTTCCTTGCAGGCTCAGTTCAGCATTGTGAGGAAGGCACAGTGGTGGGATCCTGGCACAGCTGGACACACTGCAGTTGTGGACCAGAGAGACCAGTGCTCTGCTAAGCTCTGTCCTTTCTCTTGAGTCTGGGACCCCAGCTCTTGGGACAGTGTCACCCACATGGAGTGTGTCTTCTCTCTTCAGTTAAGCCTTCTTGGAAACATCTTTAGAGTCATAGGCGGAAGTGTGTTTCTGTGGTCAGCCTAAATTCAGTGAAGGTGATGCTTAAAGTTAGTCATCACATACCCACATCGTATTATATTCTCCTGGTTGAAACTTTTGTAAAATATTTCCAGAGTGTACCACATAGGGAGAATGTTTCCATAAACAACATCCACTCATTCACCAGCTGCCATAATTGACTTCAGCTGCTGTAGGAGTTTCCTCACAGGATTCTACTGTAGAGCCTCAGCTAAGAAGCATCACTCTATTCTAAATAATCAGAATATGTAAGGACTGGTTTGATGGATAATGGTATTAAGAAAAGTGAAAATATGGAGCCTATAGATCCTAGCATTATCCAGTATCCTGCCTATCAACTCTAATGGCACTGGTGAGAATGGAATTTGTATGCATATGCCTCTTGGATTTTAACAATCATACAGTTTAGGAACAAGCACTGAGATGCCTTGGAAGGACTCTGCAAAAAAGCCTTCCTGGTTTTCCATTCTGAGTATTTATGCCTTGACTTAAAACAGTATCACACCTAGCCAGCTAGATTAACTTGGCAAACCTGGCTTGGCTATAACAGCAGGTCTTCTGAGGGACAGTGGGATGAGCAGCTTAAAGCAGATTGGTTGGAGGATCTGAGAGGCCCCTCTCGGGAAAGAGGGGGCAGAACTATCATTAGACTCAGAGGAAAGCACTGTCCTAGGTCAAATGTGTCACAATCTATGATAGGCAATGTTTGCTGGGGCTTCACCAAACCATGTGTGCACATAGCCTTATGAAGTCAGAATTCAAGTTACTACCACAAATGGTGTATGAATACAGGCAAACTCTCGTACCTTGGTGACAGACTCTTGAAGAGCAATTTCATCTCCTGGGTAGCACTCTATGGATGCTCTTGTCCAAACACCCGGTAGACAAGGAGCCCTGGAGCATTATTGTCTGGTGTCTCCTTGAACAGCACAGCCACAGGTGCAATGCTCTGCCAGCCTGGTCACATCACAACAGTGATCCTCACTTACTGAGCCAAATCCTAACTCTATGACACCATCCGAGCAAGGAAAAGATGGGTGACACCAGACACTATGTGGTCCTAACAGATATAGATATAAGATTAGACCTCAATTTCTAATGCTTTTGGGTGCTAGCATAAAACCAAAACAATGCTTTAAATTGATTTAAGTTGATATACAAATACAAGATTCATAGAGGGAAAAATGATTTAAAAGCATTAATGTTACATGAAAATTTCATGTGCTCTACTTTTGGAGAGAAAGTTGTAGCCTCTCATCAGTTTACTTAATTTAGTTACTAGGTAGCATGAGAATGCCTCTTTGGGTATATACATTAACCCAAAATGTATTAATCTAGGTAAATCTATCTCTTTGGTCTCAATCAATCAGATGCCAGACTTAGCCCAACCTGCCAGAAATGAGTCCTTGATTGCCCATCTCAACTTGGCACCCCTTGGCAATTCTGTAAAGATGTTTTGTGTGCTTGGAAATTAATGTCTGGGATGTACCATTATTGCAATCCTCAATAAATGGCCTTCTAATGCAATTATTGCTGGGAACAGAACAATCTCTCACTGTTATTTATTGCTGTACTTACTGCTAATGAACTGCTGTTGCAGGCTGATGCATCCAAGGACAAGATCCAAGCTATAGCTCTTCTGCAAAATGTGAACTGACTGCATGGAGTCCAGCTTGTGTGTTGTGTGTGTGTGTGTGTGTGTGTGTGT
>CAJQZJ010000184.1:3262714-3274115 GCA_907164525.1 Lophiomys imhausi
TCTTTCTTTCTTTCTTTCTTTCTTTCTTTCTTTCTTTCTTTCTTCCTTCCTTCCTTCCTTCCTTCCTTCCTTCCTTCCTTCCTTCTCCTCCTCCTCCTCCTCCTCCTTCTTCTTCTTTTCTCTCTCTCTCTCTCTCTCTCTCTCTCTCTCCTTTTTTTTGGATTTACTGATCTGAAGTTTTCTTAGGGGGTCGGGGGGAGGGAATTTACCCTTCTGTCTTTGCAGACCAGGGTTCAAGTTGGGAAGAGTGCTGCAGAACAAATCGAATGATAAAGGGAACATGTGGTATTAATTAAGCATATGGAGGCTGGGCAGCCCTGAGAGGGCCAGGCAGTCCTGCTAGTAATGCAGTGCTTCCATTACGTGTCAAAGTTGGCGTTTTAGCTTTTTTGCATTACTTTTATGGAATTGCTTTTGCAGACATCTTTGGCTGTAGTTTTCAGGGGCCCATTTTGGGGATCTGGGGGGCGGTCAGATGTTCTGGGGTTAGTCTTGGTAGCATAACTACCCAAGTAAAGGAGTCATCATATCCGGTGCTAAAAAGAAATTTCTTTTTGCATTTTATGTTGCCTTTTAAAGTCTCAATGAAGCCAAAAAAAAAGAAAAAAGAAAAAAAAAAGAAAATGAAGCCCCTCCTTTATCAGGAGGCCATGAACACAGCACTCTTTACAGCAGAGTGGGTTTCAAACTTGAGTGAACTCTGAGGACAGGAGGTGATTTGATGATCTGTATCTTGACTCAGGGATGATGGTTTACTGTTGTCTTTTAATTGCATGCTCATTGCGGTACCAAATTTTAAAACTTTAATTGGAGTAACAAAGTTATTGTGAGAGGAAATAATTTCTAAATTGAAGAAGCATGCCTTCATTTGTTAATTTCCAAAAACACTGATGAAATAAGCTGAATGCTGAGTGCTGAATTATTTACATTAAGCTTTTCCAGTGGTTTGGAAAAGCTAGACAATTAGAAGCACAAGTCACTGCCTGAACTGGCCTCATACACACACAGCAAGTCCTTGCCAAATAGAGCATGTGTTCTAAGTGGTTTATCAGAAACCAGAAGACTGGCCACCATAGTTTGTGAACACCTCTAGGTCAAGGATTGCAGAGCTAAACGTCAGAGGCCAGACTCCCAATGATATAATTTATATTTAATTTTTAAGAATTTCCTTAGGCATAAATATGGTTTAAATCAAAAGTTGCATTGTCAGTTCTTGTCAGGAGCTTGGACCGAGGCCAACTTTGATTTGTGTGGAAATACAAGATGAGATTTTATTTTTCTGACTGGATCAAATGCGAATATATATATATATATATATACATATATATATACACACACATATGAATAAATATGTTGCTTTTTAAAAAAATTCAATGGCAAAGCACACTAAGGGCTCACTGAAATAGAAGAGAGGTAAGCACCCATGCCTTCAGAGAGATGTTGCTGCTATCATTTTCTGACTGTGTTGGAGCGAGTCTGGAGAGAGTGACATGGCAGTGTTTTCTTCTCCTGTAGGATGCACATTCATCTTTTTAAGTTAGTGCTTTAGAAGTTCTACAATTGATAAATGAGAATCTGTGCTTTACATGCCAGTGAGCATGGACTCCAAGAGGAGCCTGAGGAATTCAAGTATAATGAAGAGAACATACACTGGTCATCTTTAACTCTGTTTGCATAGTATTTTCCAAGTAGCCCATCACAGTTTTCCTCATTGAATGTCAGCTTTATTATGGAGGATGGACTCCCCACTGAAGCAAGCCATGAGTCATGCTAATCTTCAGCATCACTTCATTCAGAGAGACCTCACTGGTGCTACAGCTGTGCCCCTTCCTTTCAAAAGGCTTGCTGGTGGCTAATTCCTTGGGAATTCATCAGACACTTAGGGCCCTTAGAGAGGTCTGCTGTGGTTTTATTTGTCCTGGCTATAAAAGATTTTGTCCCCTGGGCCTGGAGCAATGAAGTCATTGCTCTGTCTGGGGCTGTGACGTCACTAAGGCTCAAAGGAAATAAGGGTGGGGCAGGCAGAACCATCTGAAGCCTATTGCCGCCCTGCCCTTAACTTTGCCTGGTGAGTGAATGAGGCTCTCACATTGAAGGTATGGTACAGATGCAGGCAAATGTGTCCCAAAGATCAGATATTTTTGGTGAAGTAGTAAGAATCATGAAATATTCCTATTATGTAAGAAAATACTGTGGTTTTTTTTTTAAGGCTCATCTAAAAATTAAAGAACTACCGAGACAGTAGTATAATTTATTAAGTCAATAGTTTATTCTGTTTATAGAATAAATATTTTAATTGCATGCTTATTGTGGTACCAACTTTTAAAACTTTAATTGGAGTAACAAAGTTATTGTGAGAGGAAATAATTTCTAAATTGAAGAAGCATGCCTTCATTTGTTAATTTCCAAAAACACTGATGAAATATATAACACTAATAACATTCTGCTTAAATTTTTGGATTAGATTATTAGGGTTGTCTTTAAAATGTGTAGTATCTGTTACTTTCTGAGTAGGCTGTTATGTATTTTTATATGATGCGCTTGCTGTTGGCAACTGGGGAAAAATAGAAAAGCCAGAGATTTCACAGTTTGTAGGAGATATCTGCCATGATTTGGGGTTAATTAATTTCCATTTTAGCTTTGCTTTATTTGCTAGTATTATTTTATAATTTGACATTTTAATCCTTGTAGAATTCTAGTGTCTCATACATGATAAGAGGAACACTCAGGTTCAGAACCTATGAAGTACGTTTTATTTTGATTATGGATTTAGTGTGATCCCAGCAGGAAAAGGGAAGAACCATAAATGATCCACAGATATCTTCTGTGTGGCTCTCTGCAAAGATGACTGCTATGTTTCACCCCGATGCAGTAAGGGTGTAGGAGTCAGGGCAGTTCTGTCTAAATGGTGGGGCTATTCCAGGACACACTTGTGAAACAAAGAGAAGAGAAAGACATGAGAGCAGTAGAGGTAGAGAACTCTAAATTAGGTGCTGGGATTGCAGATCACTTGCGAAATGTCTTCAGTGCTGTGGTTTTAGACCTTGCTGTGATTGGCTAAATTACACACTGGAGGACTGGAAGCTTCCATTAGCTCCAAACCCCTAATTCTTTTGTAATTTGCAGTATGGAAGAAAGGCTGACAAGTTAATTTTTAGATTGCTGACATTTTGATACATTATTCTTATAGACTTTCTTACAAACCACACATATGTGCATTCACATAAGCGTATGCACACACACGCATGTACACACACACACACACACACACACACACACATACACATGTTTCCTAAGCCTAGGAAACAAGTGTATTGTTCAGCTTTTTTGCCATATTTACTCTTTTTCCTGCAGCCATGCTAGGTTGAGTGCATGGTATGGTAAGGACTTATTCTTCCTGGGATTTTATACCAGAACCAAAGAGTTCTAACTCGTAAAACATTAAGTATTTATGGAACTAGATAAGAAATACTTATGGCATATTACTTTAAGAGAAATGCTTGAGGAACAGCACTACTGGGTGCAGAACTCTGAAGTGCCTGGTCCTCTATGCAGCTGTTACCTTTAATAGAAAGATCCCCTTTGTATCCACCTTCCCTATCTGTAGCTTAAACTGTGGAGGTTCCAGGATACAGGTTTGCTGTATCCGAGGAGAGCAGGCTACAAGTATTAAGCAGAAAGGAGAATAGTGTCTTTGAGGGGAGGACTAAGGGCATTCTGTTTTCTTTCTTACCAACTCTAATTGGTGTCAAGGAGAATGAGTGTGGGGGATGCTCACTCAGGACAGAGGTAGCAGATGGAAGGGGACAAAATCTGAAGTGGTTCACTGCTGGGAGATGGTACTGTGGTACTGATTTTACCTGTGATGTAAAAGGAGAAAAGCTCTCTCTCTCCTCTCTCTCTCTCTCTCTCTCTCTCTCTATATATATATATATATATATATGGCATATACATACATTATTTCTATGCATATATATAATTATATATACACAAGATGTGCATATATATTATTTGTATACATAGATATAATGTTTGAATTCTCCAGTAGCATGTTTCTCTAATCCAAGCCCCAGTTTCATCATTTCTATAGCCTGTTTCCCCACATGGAGTCTCACGCATTGGCTGAGGTCTTACAGTGTCAGTTGTGTGGACAAGAGAGCGCTCACACTCCCATTCATACATTAGGGCTGCGTGTTTTGGAGACTGGATACAAGCCGCTTTTACAGACATTATGGAGAATACACTGGAGCAAGGCATCCCGTGCTCCTGGTGACAGCGTGGGGCATCACGTACAAGACATAAACACATGTGTGAGATGTGATTTCATAAAAACCTACGTGGCTTGGTTTTGCTCCTGTTTTCTTTATGCATTCAATACTTTAATAAGTCCCAACGTTCTTTAATCAGTGGAAATTTAAAATTCTGCTTTAAAAAGAAACACGTGAGTCACAGTGTAATTGGATGAGTACCGTGTAAGTTAATGTTATCTCATAGTTGATGATGTCATAGCCCACACAAATATGTTTTGTTACTCTTATGAACTATGAAAGTGTTCTCTCACTGTAGCAAATACCCGAGACAATTGGCTTAAGAAGGAGAAGCATTTATTTTGACCCCTAGTTTTAGAGGATTCAGTTCCTGGCTTTTGGCCTTTGGACTTACGTGAAGCAGCGTGTTATGGCTGTAGGACTAATGGAGTAAATTCCTCGCGGTCATACGAAGTAAAGGGGGAGAGAAGAGAGAGCATCCCAACATTACCTTCAAAAGCACCCTCCCCTCAGCCCCTCTCTCTCTTCAAGGTTCCAATCATGCCCCAAGCTTGGGAACAGTACTTCAAGAATAGGCCTTTGGGGACCATTCCCAATCTGAAACATAGGCTACATATTTAAAAAAAATCATTTATTTTTTTACTTGTATGTGTATGGGTGTTTTGCCTGCATATATGTCTGTGTACCATATGCATCCCTGGTGCCCAAAAAGGCAAGATAGGGTATGGCATTCCCCTGGAATTGGACGGTTGTGAGCTTCCACGTGGGTGCTGGGAATCGAATCCAGGTCCTCTGGAAGAGCATCCAGTGCTTTAAATGCAGAACCATCTCTCCAGCCCCAGCCTATGCATTTGTAATACCTTATAGTATCGAGTGCTTATGTCTGTGGCTGCGTGTGTGTGTGTCAGGTGACTGTTCTTGTGGGATGCACCATCTTGAGGGAAGAAATGTGCCCTTCATTCCCTGTTTTTGACTTTGCATTTTGAACCTGATAGACAGTTTGGTTTTGATTAAGATTAAGCATTGTGAAGACATTTCAGAAGTCAAGAGCCTAAGATTAGTAAAGTGTATCCTTCATGCCAGGAAGTCATAGTGAGAGATAAATCTAAGAGTGGAGAGTGTGGCCTGGTTGTCCTGAGGAGACATTGAAAGTGTTTGAGTAGGAGGAATACTTCATCAGGTGACAGACAGAGGATGAACCAGAAGACTCAGAATCTAGAAACAGATGGTTTTTCTTATTGAACTAATCCTTTTTTTTCTTCCAGAAATTGAGAGTAACAGTTTTTCTTCACAGTAAGTGACATTTTGGCAATTAACTCTGGTTGGAGGTTAAATATTACTTCTGGATCATTAGGGACAGAAATGAGATACACAGAAGATGAGAAAACTTTCTTTTTATTTATCCTTCCAATTAAAACATCTTCATTTTATGTATTAAAAAATAATGAACACCCACTTTAAATTGTGTTCCAGCAGCACTGAAAACACAGATCGCATCGTCTGGTGGCACATCCTGGACAAATATCTTCCTGAATGCATCACAGCATGTCTAGAAGCCAGACAAACCTGGTTTGAGCTCCCCATCTTTGTGTTTAATAACTATACAATATTGGTCCATTCCCACCTCTCCCTAGTCTCTTTACTCATTTATAAAATGTCTATGATGTCATTACTCTCCAAGATGTAAGGGTTAAATCTTACAACACATGCAAACACTGTGCATGATGTATACCATATCATATGTGCTTGTCAAATAGCAGTAACATTATTTTTCATACATATAGGTTCATATATGTGAATAATTAACGTAGTCTACATCAACAGACTTTTACCTTAAATGCTACTACACAACCATGCTGTTCTTTATGTAGCAGTATTTGTGGAGATTTTTCATTTTTACTCACAAACTTGTCTTTAATGATAAGTAAATATTTTCTCTCGGTCCTGCACAATGCTGATGAAGGATCTTTACCTTAATGATGATGGTTATTAGAAGCCAAGCTGTCCAGCCCTGCCTCCCTCTGCTTCTGCTGTCTACACTTTTCATCATTCACTTCTAGCCTGCCCATCAGAAGGCGTTCCCTGAAGCATGACAGTAAGCATGCTTATCTTTGCTATGTGTGAACATTTGGTTTTAACAGATGAAAACAACCAGACTTCCACTATATATTTCCCAGTTTCTTCCTTCACTCCTAATGTCACCTCTTCATAAAAGGCTGGTCTCCCGCTGCCCCCTCCAACTCTGAGTTCCCAGGTGCTCACTGCCCTGCCCCCCAACCCTGCCCCTCCTGGCATCCCAAAGGCCAGCTGACTCAAGAGCTTGCCCTGGAACTGGACTTCTTAGAGTTTATTGATCCACATCTGGGGTAGTGTGTGTGTAAGAGAGAGAGAGTGTGTGTGTTTCTGTGAGAGTGTGTGTATGTGTGTAAGAATGTGTATTGTGAGAGTGTGTCTGTGTGGTGTGTGTATGTGTGTAAGAGTGTTTGTAAGAGAGAGAATGTGTGTAAGAGAGTGTGTGTGTGTGAGTGTGTGTGTAAGTGTGTGCATGTAAGAGAGTGTGTGTGTGAGAGAGTATGTGTGTATGGTGTATGTGTGTAAGAGACTGTGTATGTGTGAGTGTGTGTGCGTGTGTGTATGTGTAAGAGAGTGTGTGTAAGAGAGAGGGTGTGTGTGTGTATAGTGTATGTGTGTAAGAGAGTGTGTATGTGTGAGAGTGTGTGTGGTGTGTGTGTATGGTGTATGTGTGTAAGAGAGTGTGTATGTGTGAGAGTGTGTGTGTGGTGTGTGTGTGCATATGTGTGTATGGTGTATGTGTGTAAGAGAGTGTGTGTGTGCGTGTGTGTATGGTGTGTGTGTAAGAGAGTGTGTCTGTGGTGTGTTTCTGTGAGTGAGTGGGTGTGGGTGTTTCTGTGAGTGAGTGGGTGGGTGGGTGTGCGTGTGTGTGTGAGAGAGTGTGTGTGTGTATGTTTCTGTGAGTGAATGGGTGTGGGTGTGGGTGTGTGCGCACACTCTCTCCTATGGCTTTTTGTTGTTCCTGTCTGACTTCAGAACCCTCTCTTCCTTTGTCCTCAGTGATACCTTGATGGCTGAGTCAGCTTCAGTGCACAGAGACCCCATACAGGCCCTGCAGAGAGTGCGGCCGCCCTGTTATCCAGGAGTGCGTGGTCCTCAGTTTACGCACAGCATTACGATCTTGAAGTTCCGCTTATAGCAATGGTGCTGAGGTTTCTGCTAAACCACATTAGGGAATTTGTAAATCCAGAGGCACAAGTGAGTTGCGCTTCATCACAGAGATGCAGGATTGGAGACGATTAAATTACAGAGAACCAGTGACCCCACCCGAGTACTTTTGCTGTCACCTTCCCGTCGCTGTTATAGAGTACCCAGATTGAGCAGCCTATGAGGAAAGGTTTCTTCTGACTCATGACACTTCAGATTTCAGGCCAGCGTTGCTGGGGCATGTTGTTTTGGGCCTGCACCAAGGTAGCAAGTGCCTTGCAGCAGGGATGTGTGGTGAAGGCAGGAAGGGCGGAGGCTAGAAAATAGAAAGGACTTCATGCCCTCAGGGTCCTGCTCCTGCTGCCCTAACTTCCTTTCCCCAGGCTCCATTGCCTAAAGGTTCTACCACCTTCCAACAGTGGTGTGGGCTGCTCACTGAGGTTTGAACATATGGGCCTTTAGAGGACATTTAACAACCTGTTAGTAGCTTTATATTTGGGCTAAGTTTAGGGCTTAAAAAATGGAATGGACTTTTTTGTTTAGTGTAAGACACTTGAAATTCTTGAGATGTAGATAGCAGTAAGCCACGGGGAACAGCCTTCTGGTTGAATAAAGAAAATGCGGTGAGTCAGAGAAGATGACATAGAAATATCCACTGCCTAGCACTGGCTGTCAAGCTCACTGCATCTCCGCAAGGAGGTTGCCAGCTCTGAGGGATGGTGCTGAGGGTCAGGTGACATCTGTTGAAGAGACAGACATCCAGGCAGGTGTGTGATGAGAGTAGGCATTGTACACGCTTTCCCGTTTTTGGTGCTATGTGTTATTTTCCTACTTTGTTAATAGGGACAGGCATTAGGGACTTCGATCCAAGGAGGATTCTCAGTGCAAATATAGGTTTTTGTGATATTCTCTGTAAAATTCCCAGAGTCCAAAAGATGATTCTCCAGGAGGATATAGAATATTGTCAAGTATGACACTCCAAATGATAATACAGGTTGGCAGAGAGTAAGACATGATGAATTTCAAATGCAACAGAACTACCTGGGGGAGTTAATGAAAAAGAAAATTCTAGGGGCCACTTACTGATTCTCCTTTAGTGTGACTGGAGTTCGGTCTAGGCAGCCATTATCCAAGGGTCTTCAATGGCCTCTGGTAGAACTGGATCTGTAACACATTTGAGTGACACTGTCTTAGGGACTCTTGACTCAGTGGCTCTCCAGCTTAGTGACTGTGGTTAGGTGAGCATTTACTCTAAGAAGACAGTGCATGATAAACTAATAGTACTGACGTTTAAGAGAGAGTAACACACTGAGCAAAGAGCCTTGGAGCCAGAATGTCTGAGTTTCCTGATGGACGGCCTACCACTTGTAACCCTTAGTGCCATAGGAAATTCTGTAAAATTTAAGTTTAAAGAAGTAAAATAAAGGTTTGATTTTATTAAATAGGAATGATAACAATTATGTAGCAAAGATGTTCAGGAAGGATTAAATAAAAATTGGAAGAAAAATGTATGCTCTTACCATGTCTGCAGTTGGAGTTAATTTTCCATGATTGATAAGTGAAGTGATCCTGAAGATGAGACACCTGTCTGAGTGGATAGGATCATGTGGTCAAAATCATGGCTGGTGTATAACTGGTTGATAAAGCGTTTGCCTTGAGTGTTTGAACTCCTAAGCTGGGGACCTCATACTGAGCTGCTTGGGTCTTGAAGATATTCTTGGGTCTTACAAAGCTCATATATATATATATGGAGCTCTGTGAGGTCAGAACTTTTCATTGCAGATGTTATATTTGGTGTTTATAGGGCTAGTGATGAAGTGGGCAGGCTACACGGTGGTTAGCACTTTCCTTTTTATTCATATCCAGAAAAGAAACACACAGTGATGTGAGTTACACACTGGGACTCTTCAAGTTGCCATATGCTACATCCAGTAGGATATTGCTCCTTTTGGTCCTTAGACTCCAAAGTAGAACGCACATGAGATGGTCAGTCTTTGGAGCTGTAGTTGTTATCTGGCCATGAGAACTTAACTTTTCCTGAGAGTCTGGCCCTGACCTGCTACTGAGCTGTTGCCCACCTTCAGAAACTGGCCTCTTTCTTTTTCCCTTTCTTCAGATCTCATCACACTTCCAAGATGGACACACACACACACACACACACACACACACACACAAACACACACATTATATATATATTATATATATATATATAAATTAAACTTCATAATTCTTTCCCTAGTCAATTTTCAGCAAAACACTCTTTGAAAAATTTTAATTGTATTGGCTTACCATCAGACCTCTTATTTCTGCAAGCATATTCCCATTTAGGAGTTAAATTTCAATTTGGTGGTTTTCCTACCTGGGGCTTTTCCTGGCTAGAATTGTAAAATGTCTAGATTGGTCACATTAGTGTAGTTAAGTGCCTGTAGTGCTGGTCTTATCAGAGATTGCCCCTAGGCTCCTTATCTGAGTAGAGTTTTTTCCTGTCCTTCAAGAGGATTCAGAGCCAACTTTAGAATTATCTTGTTCAAGTGTTTCTCAACCTAAAAAAGCAGCAACACGAAATAAACCAACCCATCTTTTGATTCAGCTTCCTCCTAGGCTAATGTTTCTTTTCAGCCCTTGGATGTGCACCAAACATTTTCACATTATGATTTGTCCTAGCAGGATGATCATCTGGCCATACAAATAAAAGAAGTTTCACCGGGGGCTGAGGGAATTGCATAGCTGTTAAAATACCTGCCACCTCAAGCATGAGGACCGGAATTCAGAACCCTATTAACCATAACAAACAAACAAACAAACAAACAAACAAACAAAAAAGCTGGGTGTGGTGGCATATGTCTGTAGCCCAACAGTGGTGGGCCAGTTTGACCTAAAAGAATAAGACGGAGAGTGATTAACAAAGACACCAGATGTTGACCTCTGGCCCTCCATATTCATGGACACTTGCATATACATACACACAGACACACATACACACACTAGCAGATGCATATATCACACATAGAAAAAAAATGTAAAAATTCACCAAAGTACACTAAAATGTACATTCACACAGGAAAAATATGCAATTTATGCAGAAATAGGACCCTGCAAATTGCAAAGCTTTGTTTTTTTGTTTTTTAGGTCATTCAGGTACCAATCCAAAATGGCCATTTAAACAATTTCATATTATCTTTCCAAAAAAAAAAATTCCTTTGATCTCTAGAGGAGCCGTGTTAGCCTTTTGAGGACAGGTGTTTGATAGTGTAACCCAGAAACTAATAAACCCATGAACACATTCTGGTTCTACCACTGTGAACTTAATGCAAAATGCATAATTTAAAAAGTGCAGCATTATTTTTTCTTTTAATACAATAGAAAGTCAGACATGTTATCATCAAGTATCAATGCTAGATAAGTCAGTGTGTAGGTGCTACGCCCTTCGTGTGCACTAAATGAATGGTGGCAATGCTCGTCTTCAAGGAAAAACTGAGGGTGATGCCAATTAAGAGAGTGACTGAAAAGTGAATAGTTCTGTTTGTTTAGAAGGATAATTTTAATGCGTAGTGCCAGGTTAATTATAGCAGGTGAGAGTGGGAAGACCCTATTTACTGTTCCTGGAGTTTGCATCCACTAGGGGAGTTACCAGGGTGGGCTTGAGGAGAGGTCAAGATTCTTCTTGCAGGTCTTGGGGAGTGTCTTTGAAGTGAGGCCTGGCAGCCATGTCAGTCTGAAAGTCTGAGAGATCCAGCTGAAGTCCAAAGCGTTGAAATAGGAGTTGACCACAGTCATGGAGAACAAGCTCATCAGACATGGCAGAGGAGAAAGTCCAAAGCGTTGAAATAGGAAGGTGACCACAGCCATGGAGAACAAGTTCATCAGACATGGCAGAGTAGAAAGTCAAAAGCGTTGAAATAGGAAGGTGACCA
>CAJQZJ010000184.1:3274125-3309024 GCA_907164525.1 Lophiomys imhausi
ACATGGCAGAGTAGAAAGTCAAAAGCGTTGAAATAGGAAGGTGACCACAGCCATGGAGAACAAGCTCATCAGACATGGCAGAGGAGAAAGGGCCTGTTTATGGGGGGACAGCAGAAGGCCGCCCAGACAAGGAAGGCATGGGAAACTCAATTGCAGATGGAGTAGGCTCAGCTTTTAGGGATTCAGAGGGTACCAAGAGCATATCCTTCCCTCTGTCCTGCATGCTGATGGTGCAGGGCATTACAACAACTCGTTCACATCTCTGTCCGCTTTTCACCCTCAAGTCCTTTATTCTTGGGGTGAGCACCAGGCTATAGTAGCTGAGTGAAAGAAATTCAAGAGATGGGAACATCAGTGCACACAGCAGGGTCATCTGGAAACTCCTGGAAAATCAAAGAGATTAGACATGTATTCATATTAGAAATAAGATGCCATTTTAACTCACTGGGTTTTTTTTTGGGGGGGGGGTTGGTTGGTTTTAAGGAGTTTGTTGAGAAGCAAAGTTGACATCACTGAAAGTTCATATCTTCTGTGTAGATGAGGAATTGTATCTACCCTCAGAAAGGCAGCTCCGCTCAGAGTGTTGACCATAAGACTTCCTGTATTTTCTCTTTCATGAAACCCTTTTCTGCTCTACATGCAGTTACAGAGAACTGGAGAAACCAAGACTCAAGACACCTTTTAATCCCCTTAGTTTGCTCTTTCTCTTCTTAACAAAAGTTGCTTGAACAGGAGCAGGATGTTCTTGATCATAGCAGACCAAGAAGATTGGGGTTGCCTTGCCCATAACTTGCAGATAACTGTCAATCAGTCCATGGATGGTCTGCTGAGGACAGGATGCTGAAATGGGTTGTGTATTCTCTTTGAAAAGCAGTATGAATAGTTCTAACACACCAAAAGATTGGGTGAGACTACGACAGCCACCTGTATACTTAACTCCCAGCTTAAGTGAACATTCCCGAAATTGCTTCAATCTCCAACATTCCCCTCCTCCATTCTTCCTCCCAGTCCTCATTTGTCACAACCGTAGGATTCCTTTTTCACTACTGGATCACTAGGTTATCTGTGATATTATTTTTAGTGCTTAGAAATCTTTAATGTGTGTGTTCCTCACAGTTGGTTCCTTTGCTTCACTCCTCCTTCCTGCTGTTCACCCAACCCAGCCGAGAGCCCTGTTCTGCTTGCTGTTCCTCCTGCTGACGCATATTTTGCTTCTTCTTTCTCCAGAATGATGCATTTGTTGATTGCCATAGACACTGTCTCTCTCACTCCCCTGCTCTTTAAAAACCATAACAATTTTCTTTTAATACAATCTGGCGAATATATTTTTGGGGTTAGAGATAGCATGAGGGAGGAGGAGAGAGAATATGAATCATGTAGAGCCTTGCTTATTCTAAACATCACTGATTTCTCTATCTCCAGCTCTCAATAAATATTTAAATAAAGGAGTTCACAATGTGAAACAGTCTGATAAACTTATGAAGGAAAATTCTTTTTTTTTTTTTTGGTTTTTCGAGACAGGGTTTCTCTGTGTAGCCCTGGCTGTCCTGGACTCACTTTGTAGACCAGGCTGGCCTCGAACTCGCAAAGATCCGCCTGCCTCTGCCTCCCAAGTGCTGGGATTAAAGGCGTGCGCCACCACTGACATTTTCATTGAAAGGTAATAGCTTCGTTGACAACAGTTGACTTTGAATTGTAAATATAACCTCAGTGTGAGTCTCCCCTAAGAGGGGGCTTGTCTGCAATTTTCCCAGAAGCCTGTTTGAGATATGAGAGCAGGGCTTTGCCCCACAGAGCAGTGAGAGTGGACATGCTTATCACCTTCATTTAATTGGGACTTGGCGTCCTCAGTGCTTGTGAGAGAAATTTCCCCTCCCTAAGAATGGTCAGTCCTCAGCTACTACTTTCTCTGCTGTGCCATCTGGCCTGTCCACTTCATGTTCTTCGGTTTTATCTCAGTTTCAGATAAAACAATCTTCCTTACCAATGAATATTCCATTGTCTTACAATTTGGAAAAAAATATAAGCTGTATTCCTAACTTTCAATTCTATATTCAGTGCTGGGGAAATCAAAATGCAGTTGGTTCTCACCACTGAGATTTTCAGTCAAGCACTTTATAGATAAACAAGGGTTTGATTGGATGTGACTTCTTATTAAGGAAAAGTGAATACATTTCCATTTGGACCTCTTTATATTTGTGTTTTCTTTTTGGCCAAACAATTCTAATTTTAGGTTTTAAGAACATTTCTCCCCAAAGAAAATTTTCCTCTAACACCTTACTTTTATTTTCTGGCAACTTAAACTTTTCTTTAAATCTCACATCATGTTCTAGACTCAAGGGGGCACAGATATGGAATTTCCCTTTAGATTCTGGAGCTCAGTGCATGCTGGTGAAATTGAATGCTCTGGTTCATTTTTAGGTTTGGATTCCATCTTAAGTTGTTCTTGATGTTAGTTGTTCTTCAGTGAGGGTCTTGGGTTAATGCAGTGGTTCCTGTATAGCCGGCTTGTGAAAAGAAGTAGGGTAGTAAAGACAGCAGCCCAGACATTTTCTACTAACGGGAGGTGTGGGGAACAGATCTGCTCAGTCTTCCTGAAGGAACTATCCTTTTTGAGAGGAGAGTAACATGGAAAGTGTTCAGCAGACGTGCAGCAGCATCACTGTCCTTGTGAGTGTTAAATGTGTCACAGACATCCTTCTGGATGGAGCATACTAAGGTCTCTGCAGTCATCACATGATGGGAGTGTTTGAGTAGCAAAGAGACTTCAATCGAGATATTCTTTAGCAACTGAAGATGCTGGAGGCCTGCTCCATGTGAAGTCATTCTCTTTCAATTTCAGAGTTCTAAAAAGATATTTGAAATCTATACAGGCTTTATGCTATTATGTATTACTGATAGTAGATAGTAATCATATATTATATATACGTGTGTGTGTATGTGTATAATAACTATGCATATTATAATCAAGGTGGAGCCTTGTGTTTATAAAATAAGTTCCAAATGTTGATGTAAGGTCCTTCATGTGGCTGCTAAGAGTCAAAGGAAGATGTGTGAAAATGCAAGATTGAAGATTGATGGTTGCAAAGCCTTATTCAGAAGCTAGTGTGGATACATTTTGCTTCTGTGTTCATTTCTAGTGCTGCTGATGTCACATGATGCTGCATTACCAGTCTGTGAAGTTTACAAGTGAGAAACAGGAATGTTGGGGCACTAATCTGTCCTTGGGTGATATCTTCCTGGGGACTGGTGACCTGACTGAGCTGGCGAAAGGGCTTGTTGCCTGGCCTGATGTCCTGAGTTTGGTCCCTGGGGCTTATATGTTGGAACAAGAACCATTTCCTAGAAGTTGTCCTTTGACCTCCATAGGAGAGCTGTACCACAGGCTCACCAACCCAACCCACAATAATTAAATGTAAATTTTTTTCCCATCAGCATTGCTCATCTTCTGTATCCCTGCTACAGCCTCATATGTTGCTGTTCCTAGCTAAGTCCTTGTTATTCCTCTTTCAATATTAAAATAATTTGATGTATGGTAGTTGTAGTAAAAACTGAAAGCATATGTATTGTTTTGCATCTGTTTCTTTGAGTTTTCTTTTCCATCATTTAAGATTCCCCCACTACCATTAGGATGGTATTTAAAAGCAACTCTAGTGTGCCCTCCCCCTCGGATTTTGGCTCATTATACGTAGGCACTGGTAAAAAAAAAAACAAAAACTTAGTGACTAGGTGCCTGCTCTGTGATATTTTACAGCATAGCATCTGTTGACTACACCTGTGGGCTTCAGACTCTGACTAAGGAGGGAGGAAAACAGGAGCTTCTGGGTGCTGAATGACAGATGTTTACATCCATCTGGATCACAATTCGTAGACTAATTGTATTATAATTCAACTGAAATGTATTTGACACTTCAAAGAGATTAGTTTGTTGGACAAAGATAATACATTTACTTGTAACTAACCCCATGAGGTTCCCTGCTTATAGTGTTCGTTTGCATTCTTGCTACAGATTTTAAAAGGCAGGTATATATGTTCTACATAAGGTTAATTTTGAATCTAGTGATATTTTGAGTGCCAACTGAAATGGTCGTTTAAATATTTTAACCACATTCATTTGCACTCCTCTCTCTTTCTCTCTCTCTCTCTCTTTCTCTCTCTCTCTGTGTGTGTGTGTGTGTGTGTGTGTGTGTGTGTGTGTCATGTATGTTGTATTTTCACATGCCATCATGTGAGCGTGGAAGTCAGAGAACAACAGGGAGAAGCTGGTTGTCTTCTCAGGGATTAAGCTCAGGTCTGCAGGCTTAGTTACAGGCAGGTGCATTTATTTACCTGTTGTTGAGTGTCTCTCTGGCATCCTGAGATGATAATTTTCTATTATTTACCAAATCCCCTGAACATTTCTGCAGCACCTGTTGTGTGCCAGAAATTTTTGTGAATAGCAGTGAGCCCAAAACAAATGTATGTGCCTGTCCTGAGTTTCTCTTCTAATGGGATCTTGAAAGCTTTCAGCCCACAGTAGCAGTCTGGTAACTGCCATCCACTCAGTTCTCACAACAGGAAACAGAACTTTAAAGAGTTAAATGACTTGTCCAACAGCATATGTAGAGCAAATGGAGATTTAGAATTTGACTTTCAGATTACCAAACTTCAAAGCAATTTTTGGCACTGAGCACTTTTTCTTGATTAGAATTTTTTTTCCTATGAGAGACAATGTCCTCTTCCTGTAGCTGACAAATTCCATGATTAGTCTAAGTTTCAAACATTTCCACTTTTGATAATTGTGTTTTTTAGCTAGCCATGTTAATTGTCACGATAGGGACTTCCTTATTAGATGACTGAGTGCCAGTTATACACAGTTCTGGCAAGCTCTTCCTATTGGTATTAAATCAGGTAGCATTTGAGATTAATTGGATGAGCTGAGTGTTATCTAAATATAGACTCATCCAAGATCCTTCCAATTGACACCAGTAGGTGCTCATCCTGCCCCCAAGAAATCTGACCGAACTCCTAGGCAGTATACTCTAGGTTGAGCACCTTGATGAAGAATAGGTAATGTTAGTCAGTAATTTAGATAAGATTCTTAAAACAAAACCATTGCCTGGTGCATTCTGTATTAGCCACTTATCGAAAATATTTAGGTTTGAATAACAAAATGGAGTTCCTCTTTATGAATGAGTCTCTGTTAAAAATCAGAAACATTCTGGAATTCTTTTCCAGTTAGTTTTGATCACAGCCAAAGATTTCTGGTAATGTCTAATTTCTCATGACATTTTAATCTTAAGATTTGAGTGACATGTAGGTTGTGGAGTACAAATCTTTCTTTTTCCTTTTCTTGCCTCCTATTACTGAGTTCCTATTTTGGCAAATATTTTCTCTCAGAAAATATTGCGTATATTTAGTCTTTTATTCTTAGTAAAGCTGAGAGGACTTCTGGAGGTTATCTTACCGAGGGCTCCCAAATATGAGTCATATAAAGAATGTTCACAGTGAGCATAGCCCCGCTCAGGACTGCCAGCCTTGTTGGAGTGGAAGCTCTCCCTGCCCTGCATTTGTTTTGGTGATTGAATAGTCCATCCAGTGCAGCAAGAGTTAAGTAAATCAGTTTTAATTTTTAGTGGTTGGTTTTTTTTTGTGTGTCAATTATCTGTAAGTTTTGACAGGTGCTCTAACACATTTTCTCTACCCTGAGATGTAGGTGCATGGTACAAGGATGATAGTACTTAGGAGGAGGAAGATGGTGTTAATTAGGTACCATTTTATTTGTGTTACCAAATGATAGATATCTGTCTTAGTTACTTGGATATTGATGTGATACACCACCATGATCACTGCAACTTTTTTTGTTTGTTTTTGTTTTTCAAGGCAGGGTTTCTTTGTTTATCTCTGGCTGACCTGGACTCACTTTGTAGACCAGGGTGGCCTTGAACTCAGAGATCTGCCTGCCTCTGCCTCCTGAGTACTGGGATTAAAGGTGTACGCCATCATGCCTGGCAACCAATGCAACTTTTAAAGGAAGTGTTTAATTTGGCTTATGATTTCAGAGGGTTAGGGTTTGTGATAGTGGAGTGAAGGAACAGCTGACTGATCACATCTTGATCCACATCCATGACACAGAAAAAGAATGAGATTTGGTTCTTTTGAAACTTCAAAGCCCACCTCAGTGACTCCCCTTCTCCAACAAGACCACACTTCCTAATCCTTCCCAAACAACTGGGGACCGGGCATTCAATTCTATGAACCTATGGGGGCCATTCTCATCCAGACCACCCCAGCATCATTAAGAGTTTTGTATCAAGACATATCAACTCCTGACAGCACCCCCTGTTCTCCTCCAAGTAGAAGATGAGCATCGAAGAATCTCCAGTGGGAGATGATTGAATTAGTCGCAAGCCTATCTCTTGGTAGGAAAAGCCCCTTGCTCCAACTGTAGACAGAATGCTGTCCGATAAGGACAAAACCTGGAAGCAGGTAAGTCAACAGCCTAGCTCTGCCAAGACAGGGTAGGTAAGTCCTTCATAACCCCTGCTCTACAATCAATGTCTGTCAGAGAAACGGGGCCAAATAACTGAAGATCGAAGCTGTAATATATGGAGAGAAAATGGGAACTGTCCAGACAGTCACTGGTATGTCCTTTCTTAGTTTTGGAAGCTGCAGGCCCTGTACTTCCTATAAAATCAGATATATTTATCCCTCTCAGGTCTCTGAGGTGGTTGAAGAACAGATAGCTAGAGTCTCATAATTAAATTTTGAGTTGTTTAGGAGTCAAGAGAGTGTTATAGATCTAAGAAGATACTTTTAAAATTGTGTTGCAAACTAGTATGAATGTTTGTCGCGTCCCCCTCGACCAGCAAGAACGACACAACTCGCAAAAGCTCTTCTCAAGCAGTTTATTCAGGTCCCTTGAAAACAGTCTTCCGAATCCTTGCTTGTGTCTCTGCTTCTCCTCCCTCCAAGCCCTTATACGCCTACTCAAACCCAGTCAGATCATGCCACCTAGCGATCCAAGATAGGCTCACAAAAGGAGGAAGCACACCAGGCTAGGCAGCCGCTACCAAATAAGGCTTGTTTACAGCTAAGCTTGAACTTTCTGGCATTAAGCCAGGCGCCATCTTAGGGTTGTGGCTCGCCACAGTGTTGTGGCTCGCCACAAATGTTGAGTCAGATATAGAACTTTAAACTCATGGAGATGTTTCGATAGTAGAATGTTAAAGTCAGGTACCAAATACATATGGACTGGACATTGGGAATGTACGTTAAGCCATATAACCCTCATAACTGTGGCCTAATTACCTCTGTTGTACTGTACTGTATTTATTATTATAAGAGAAAGAACCATTTGTTGGACTGAAAGGGGAAACTTTGGGGGAAATAAGATATACCTTAAACTTAAAAGAAAAAAAAAAGGGAAGAGGATGGGGGGTTGAGGGTGGGAGGGTGGGACTGGAGGGGGAATAGGGAGGGGACTGCGATTGAGATGTAACTTGAAGAAATAAAAAATAAAGGAAAAAAAAGTGTTGTATCTGTTGGGAGTGCTGATCTCCGTAACAATTAGTGAAATGTTGGCTTGAAATTTTGCTATTTGATTATTAACAAGCTTAACAAAAATCACATTGAAAATAAAATACTGTACTGTGGCATTTTCTACAGAGAACATTGTAGTTTGTCGGGAACTTTGCCTCATTCCTGTCTCCTTCCTCTATAAAACGAGGCAGCCAGTGTGATTATTGCTCTTGCAGATTGATACTCAGACACACGTCCAATCACTGAGCTCAGGAGTCAATGCACTGACCTAGTTTACTTGGCCTTGATTATTTTCTCCTTGATTGGAGGTGCATCTCATTTGGGGCTGAGTCTTAATGTGGTATTTTCAAAGGTGGAAGTTGTAAATTAATTTGCATTGTTGTCAGTTGGTGTCCTGGGCCCAGCCACGGAGTTGAGAAGTTTAGCACTGCACCATGGACAAGACTCTGGGCTTAATCTCAGACTGTTCCAGGAGCGAGAATCGTTTACCCCTGTGAACCACACAGACTTTTTAGGTTTGTGTTGTGCTCACAATGCCAATCTGCATTTGTGTGATTGCCCTGGAAATGGAACAGTACAAAACTGGAATAAGGAGGAATGGAGGGAGGCGCACCGTGATTACTCCGCTGCAGCTCGTTCAGGTGTGGGGAGGGGCTGGAGGAGCGCTGATCGCTGGGAAAGTAGGACAGGCCCGTCCTGTCCTTCATGGCTGACACATGGCTCTAAGGAGCTGTGCACGTGTAGGGGTTGGGGGGCACCTCAGTATATGAGGGGGTGGTTTATGCCTTCACCTCTTTCTGAAAAAGGAGTGTGAAACACTTCGAGGGAACCAACTTCTGTTCTACAAACACAGTTGGCACTTTGTGGATGTCTGCTTCTGCTTGTGGTAGCAGATAACCAAGCAACTCTTCCTGGAGGAGTCTTGTAAAAAGAAAAATAGGAAGCAGTGTGGCCATGCTGGGAAGTAGCTTCAATGTGGGCCAGCTTGAATAGCTCTGATGTGGGGACAGCTGGGTCCTGACAGATGTCCGGTCACCTGACAATCAGACCTAAGTGATTTCACCTTCAATCCATATGGTGAGCCTTTCTGCCAGGTTCCCATGAAGAGGACCAAATGCACTACCAGAAAACAAGGGCATTTTTTTCTCTAGAAATGTGATCTGCGCCTTTGCCAGAAACAACTGCTGGGGTTTGCTGTTGTTTCACTCACTGTTTTCTTCTCTCCAAAGCTTAACATAAGTCCTTTTCCCTGTAATTTTTCTCTTTCATCAAGCCTATAATTTAACATAATAATCACCGTGGGATGTCACTTGACACAATCTAAGATGTATCTCGGCCCAGCAAACAGATTGCCTGCTCGTTGGCCAACAGGCATGTTTACCCACTTTTAAATGTGCTTCTGCATATTCTTATTAAATTTTAAGGTATGTGTAATGGACGAGGAAACCTACATCTTACATTTTAGTATTCCTTCTTTGCAAATGTCTGTTCAGATGAAGGCCTGTGTTCCTGAGCAATGAGTGACTGGGGAACCCCTGGTCCCTAAGTCCCGAGGGTGGAAGCACAAGTACACCTTAGGTACCAGTGGCAGCTCTGGTCCTGTTAGAACTGTGAGGGGCCATGTCAGCTGTTTGATAAATCCATAGGAAGTGGCATTAGGTCTGTAATCTTTATCTGCTTTTTGAAAAATACAGATTGGATAGCCTTTATTTGTGAAATTTGGGAGCACAAGGGTTTGCATGCATCCTTAGACTTCTTTCAGACTTTGGAATGTTTACATACAATGAGGTATCTTGGCAATGAGGCCGTTCACATGTAAAAATCAGCTGACTTACACTTTGCTTGTATCTAATGCATGGATCATGAGGGTCCTTTTATGTGATGTGGCTTGTGCTTTTGATGTGGCCCATCATGTGAGCTGTGCTGTACAATCTTCCACTTGTAGCATGTGTCTGGGCTCAAAAAGTTTTAGATTTTAGAACATTTTGGATTTGGGATGTCCAGATTATGAATGTTCAGTCTATACTTCCTGAGTTCTGGTTTTTAGGAACTGAACAGACAAAGGACAAAGGAGATTTAAACAAAACAAAATAAAACAAAAACATCATCATCTTGTTTATATTACAGAGATGGGTAACAGAAAATAGAAAATCTATACAGCATATGAGTTCTAGTAAGTATTGCAGGGGGTTGAGATAAAGCAGAGGGAAGGACTAGGAACCATTGTTGAGATTCTGGTAGAGCAGTTAGGGAAAACCCATAAGTGAGCCCATGAATGTCTGGAATATTTCAGGTGAGGCTCTGAGGACAGGTGGCATAGCAAACAAAAAAGGCCTCATATGGGAGGGCCATGTTTGCCAGTGGAAGGCCATGGCCTCCCTGAGAATCATGGGAAGTTGTTGGACGCTTTGACTCTGGGGATTCCCTTACCGAACCACATGTTTTCAGAAACCCTTAGGAATACTCCTACCAATAGAGTAGTCTGTGGAGAAAGAAGATGAGGAAGAGGTACACAGAGAAGATGGACAGCCCATTGTAGGGCTGTGGTCCATCAGTAAGGCAGAGGGAAAAATCAGAAACCCAACAAGTAGGTTGTCAAGGGAGGAACTGATAACAAGGAAGTGATAACCAGCAGAACATGGCAAGGAGGGAGCTCTGTTTGTTGAGTCCTCAGGCTCCTCCTCCTGCCTCTCCTCCTCCTGCCTCTCCTCCAGCTCCTCCTGTTCTTCATCTTCCTGCACCTCTTTCTGTGCTTCCTCCTTCCATTCCTTCTCTTCCCATTCCTCTAACTTCTCTTCCTCCCACTCCTCTTCCTGCTCCTCCTTCTTCCACTCCTCCTCCTCCCACTCCTCTCCTCCTGTTCCTCTAACTTCTCTTTCTCCCACTTTTTCTCCTGTCTCCTCTTTTTTATCTGCCTGAGAATGAGTGTGTATTGTACATGTGTGTATGCTTAAACATGACCAGTACATTTCTAGTAGTACCCTCTAAACTTGACTTTGTTTCTTCTATGATATGAAACCGGGACTCCAGTGGGACAAGAAGGGGCATCTCTATCTAAATATCATGGCTAGTCTTAAGTGCATATATAGGCCATTTCAGTTTTTTTTTAGTTGATAGTGACCCCAGCCTTCCTTCCCAACTCTTTTATCTCCTTGTAACTGCTTCCAATTTTTAAGACTGTGAAAGCCTTTCAGCCTTTTTCTTTAAGCAGACTTTCAGACTTCAGTTGGGTTAGGCGCTCACCCATATTGAGTGCTTCATATGCTCCAGGAATTGCTTGAGACATGTGGTGACAGAATGGGTGGAATAGACAACATGGTATTGCTCTGTCTTATGGGGCTGAGTTGTCCTCTCCCACAGAGTTTGAGGAGTAAATTTACACGGGTCTTCAAGATCCTGCTAAACACTGTTTATGTTTGTCCTGGGTATGACTTGAGTGGGAAAGGCTAGAGATTAACTGGGAAACTGACTGTCAAGAGCTCCCAGCTCCAGCGCCAGCGCCATATAACAGTCTCTACTTATCTGAGGCTTGGCTTTTTGAAGTTTGTTATTCACAGGCAAGGGTGATCCAAAACTCTTGAGTGGAAATTTCCAGAAATGAAGACCTGTGAGTTTTGAATCGTGTGCTGTTCTGAGTTCTGCATCATCTGGCTTCGCCCCACCTGAGATGTCAGTCATCTTTTTGTCCATTGAATTCAGGACGTGCGCACGTCCCTTTGCGAGTCACCAGGCTGACATTCATGCTGCTGCAGCCATCGCATTCAAATAATTCTATTTCACTCAAGCGCAACCCCAAAGAACACAGGCTCTAATGCTAATATTTCATGTACACCAAAGTGATTCTCTAAAGTATCATTCAAGTAAAAAGGTGAACGATTTACACTTGGAAAAGAAAACAATTCTGGTGCTAAAGCTCTAAGACCTATTGTATAGGAAGCGAAATCCCTGCTACTGTTGCTGTCACCCTTCAAGCTGCCAAAGGTATGGCCACAGTCCTTGATAAGCTCTGTATAGCTGGATATGAAATGTCTCCAGCCGGCTCATGTGTTGAATGTTTGGTGCCTAGCTGGTGGCACTATTTTGTGAGGTCCTAGGAACTTTAGGAGGCAGGGCCTTCCTGGAGGGAGTGGGTTGCAGAGGGTATGACTTTCAAGATTGTGCCTGGTCCCTGGTGCTGCCTGTTTCTCTGTCTAGCATGAGGTGAGGAGCCTCTGCTGTGTGAGTCCACTGTCAAGATGCTCTTACCCTGCCTTTTCACGGGTCCAGGCCAGTGAGTTTAAGGACCATGGCCTGAAATATGTGACACTGTGAGACAAACTAAACCATTTCTTGTTTTAAATTTTTCTGGTGGGGTTTTTGTTACAGACTCATAAGATCTCATAAGATCTGACAAACACAATTGCCTGATTAATACAGGAAATACATTCAGAGTCTCAGCCCTTCTCTCTCTCTCTCTCTCTCTCTCTCTCTCGTGTGTGTATGTATAAGTGTGTGTGCATACAGGAAAACAAACATTTATTGTATATTTAAACTATGGGGTATATCATTTTCTGTAGTAGGTGAGATTTTAAGCATGTACTAAGGGCATGAAACATTTCGTCAAATTGATTTTACTCTTCCTATAATAATGTAATTTAGGATGTTGGCAACCATTTTATAAAACTCAGTTTGGAATAATTAACTGGCAAGTTACAGGCTTCTCATGCTCTGATTTTGATTGTCTCTAGCAGCATAATTTGTGTGTAACTAGCTCCTGTCAGTTATCCCCACTAATAGAAATGTATAGCAGGGTAAACGTATCTGTTTTAATAAATCTAAAATGTTGTTTTTCATCTTGTTTTGCTTTGGCTAATGTCAGAATAAACTTACATTTCTCTATTCCTAGCAGCCAGCATGGAACCATAGAGTCTAGCCATTGCTGTGGGAATGCTGCAGACTCAGTGTTGAATGTTCTTGGTTGAAAGGCAAGTGGGAGATTGGGAATATTTCCCAACTTTCCAGTGCAGTTGTTTTTAAAGACTTTTTTTGGTGTTTGAAAGAATAAACATCAGTTTAGGAGAAAATTCACTTAGGAAAACTGATAATGGCAAGAACTGGCTCATGTGTGCCATTCTCTCCTTTATCGGGTAGCATCCTGTCTGAGAAATCCTCTCCCTGGCAGGCAGAAAATAGGAATAAGAGCCCCCAGCACATCCTTCCTGTAACTGGCATGATTTCAGTTGCCTCCCAGAAGTCTGCTGTAAAGGCTTGGTACCCAGACCAGTGCTGTATGGAGGGGTGAAAACTTGCATCGGTTCTCAACCTGTGAGTCACATATCAGATATATATGTTACAATTCCTAACAGTAGGAAAATTACAGTTTTGAAGTAGCAATGAAAATAATTTTATGATTGGGGTTGTCAATGCATAAGAAACTGTACTAAAGGGTTGCAGCATTAAAAGATTGAAATTTATCTGCTTTAGGAGGCCCAGCCTCATGTGAGGCTCTAAGTCTTTGTAGGTATGACGTAGAGAACAGTGGCACCCACTCCCTTCTCATTTTCAGTTTCCTGGAACAGTTTTGCCCGCCACTTCTTTCTGCTGCAATGTCCTGGCTCTCAGTAGAGCCTTCAAAGCCAGTCTGCCCGATATAGATGTGAACCTCCAAAACCAAGCCAATATTAACCTTTTGCCACCGTAGATGATCTTCTTGGACATTTGATATAGTCATAGAAGGCTAACAAAATACCTTCTCCTCTTTGTTGAGGTTTGACATTTCCCCTAAAATAAATGGAACCATAGTTTCAATTGTCTTGTCCTTTGGGGCTTAAGAACCTAACAGCTCAGTGAGTTTCCTCCATTAGTAGGCAGTTGTCGCCAGCCTGGGAGGAACAGAGATGTGCTAGACAAGAGCAGGTACCGGGAGTCCCCTTCCTGGATGGTGGCCTCCTTCTGATCCTCAGACCACAAACACCTGTAGCACCAAGAACTTGGGATCCTGTCACAGCATCTTACTAATTCTGTATCATTTATAGGCTGTTAGGCATCTGGTCTTCTAGAATGCTGGCAGGGGGGTTGGTTTTGATTTAGTTTTGTTGATGTTGGGGGTAGAACCCAACACCAGTGAGAGGTTCATCCTGTCTCTAGCAGATTTTGGCAGAGCAACGGTAGCTTTTGGTGGCAGAAAATAGAGCTGATACCCAGGCTGCTGTCCGCAGTTGCCCAGCATTGGTAAGGCCTTCTCTGTGGTGTGGGCAGACTAGAGTAGATCTGCCTTGAACATTTGTCTCCTAGGACTCTCAAGCTGAATGACCACAGTGGGTAGGTGGCCAAGCTGTGTTTAAAAAATATTTCCCTTACATTTTACTTGAAAGACTTACTCTAAGCTAAATCTTACTTCTTCCCCTTGCTTTTTGACTTACAACTATGTTTATATCACGTGATACCTTTATGCCCTTGTGATCCCAGAGGATTTGGAAACAGGGTGAGATTCTGGCCTGTCCCTGCTTATTTCCTTCTTGCTGTGTCATTTCAGTTGGTTCTGAGGATGATGTCTGGGAAGGAGTGTTGCGTAAATCACCAGGAGGACTGTTGTAAACTGTACAGCCCTGATGCTGTCTGCAAGTTCAAATTAGGAGTTTCTGGTATTGCATTTTACTTCCCTTTTTTATGTTCTTAGTCTCGATTCCCTTCCCGTGTGGCTGACAGAGTTCATGTCAAAGTAGACCTTGCTTGTTGAACGTACATAGCAAATGGCTAAGGAATTCACATTTTCTACCCAAGCTGAATCCCAAGCAGTGTGATTCCAGCAATAAAAGATTTTTGTAGGGAAGACTGTACAGCTGAGGCCTCTCCATGCCATCCTGCAGTGTCTGTGGCACCAGCTGGCCAGTGTAATTATAGTATGGGAAGCCCCTTAGGAATTACGGAAAGTGTTAGCAAAAAGCCTGAAGTAAATGGCAGCTGTTTGACTGGGACACCAGGGAGCCGAAGTCCATGTAGAATAAAAATAACATGTCCTGTCCAGCATTTGCTGGCCTTGGACAGTTGCAAAATCACCATACTTATGGCTGGTAATAATAGACTGATGGCCAATTACTGAAAGTGTTGGCTCCAGAGGTCTGGGAGCAAGGGAACACATGCTTTGTCTTTTATAGTTCTGAATTGTACAGTGAAAGCATTGGTTCACTAAATACATGTTAACTTAAAGGTAGCTGAAGAAATAAAAGTTACACACATGTTATTTGGAATATCAGGATATTATGGGTGCTGTTGTGCGCTGCCTGCACTAATGAATTTGTCTAGTTTGTTTATTATTTATTTAAATAAAAACTCAAGCACAAAGACTATCAACCAAGTGATAATGATTCCTATGAGGGAATGCATCTCTGAGTCTCAGCCTTTTTCATAAGAAATTCATTTAGAAGTATATTGTTTTAGTTTTCATTAGTGTTTAGGCCTTTTGATAAATGTAAAACAGATATGTATGTTAGTAGTATGCTGTGCAAATAAGACTAGGTTTCCAAGGCTCCTCTTCTAAAGAGGAGAAAATTACTTTGGATATAAAAGCAGTAATTGTGCCGATGAGCCATCATGCTTCTGTATAAACGGAGGAAGAAAGTATCCAGAACGGCCTGGTTTAGAGCCCACGCTTCCACCGTTTGCGTGATGTGACCTCAAGTTTAGCTGTAGCTTCAAGTTGCTCAGAAACAGTGTAAGAACGTTTGTTATCAGTGTCACATACAGACGTGTATCAGCATTGAGGGAAGATGGGCCTTCCACAGTCAGCGAGTGCTGCCAGATGTTCAGGCATTTGGTTTCAGTGAAGATGGGTCTGGAAATTGGAAGAAGTGTTCCATACTGAAATAATCACCGTGTAAGGGTTGATGTCATCTCTGTTGCCACTAAGGGTTGTAATTTAATACACAAGACATGCTGGGAGAAATGCTCATTTTCTTCCGCTTTTGCAACCTTGTAATTATGCTTCTGTCTCTGTGCTGACATGAATGAAGCACTTACTAGTTTTTTAATGGTTATAAACTTAAAAGTTTAAAAACGCAACTTCAGTGGGGTGGAAAGGGGTTCATGAGCCTCTGCCTCTAAGTGAGGAGCAATGAACAGTCAATGATCAGATGGGGGAGTTCTTTGAAAAGTGTGGCTCCTGGTAGATAAACCACATCCAGTGGACGCTCCACCAGGAGCATATAGACAACACACACTGGAGTCAATGAGTTATTTCTTTTTTAAAAGGAACAAGGTTGATTTGGGAGAAGTTATGGGTAGATACAATCAAAATACATTGTATGACATTTCAAACAGTTTTAAAAATTGGAAAAAAATAAACTTTACCTTTGCTTCATTCTATTTTATTGTCAGATTATCAACTTAATTTTTGTATGTATTGGGTTTAGAACATTATACATAAATAATAAGTAATATCTGGTTCCTTAATAATATGTGCTGTCAAATTTTGTTTCATTTGTTTTTTGAGACAGCTCTGGCTGTCCTGGAACTCACTCTGTGGACCAAGCTGGCCTTGAACTCACAGAGATTTGCCTGCTTCTGTCTCCCAAGTGCTGGGATTAAAAGTGTGAGCTCCCATGCCAGGCTGTTAAAGACAGTTTTGAGCTGCCATGTGGGTGCTAGGATTTGAACCTGGGTCCTTTGGAAGAACAGCCAGTGCTCTTAACCGCTGAGCCTTCTCTCCAGCCCTGTGCTATCAGTTTTTAAAGAATATGTATTGTCTTTATATCCTCAAAAACTGGTGATTCTAGTGAAACTGTGAATATGACTAATATCTCTATTTCTCAATCCAAGGTGCGGGGAAATTAAGTTACTTACGCTAAGCTACACAGCTAATTGCATAGGCAGTTGAGGTCCAGTAGTTTGACTCAGGATTCAGACTTCTGCTGTACTCTGCCGAGTGTCTCCCAGGAGTACAGTAAGGCTCCTAGCATCATAGAGGAGATAAGGAGAGAAAGGGCCGTTCGTTTTCTTGCCCACTTCCTTCTATTGTTTCATCCCACATTTTCTTCTTTTCCAGGCGCTTCAGATTGAACACAAATACAACCAGCTTTCTCTTCTCCCTGTTTGTCAAGTGCATGGCTGCCTTCTCCTCCAGCTCAGCCCCTTAGAGCAGGCAGTGACCACCACATCCCTTTAAAGGTCCTTAAAAAAAAAAAAACAAAAACAAAACCCCAAAGGTTCATTTCTCACTTGGGCTGTATAAGTGTCAGGGCTTCTAAGGGGCCTTTACTTGTTATAACAATGGGAGGCAGGATGGCTAGTAACTGTGGTGGTCCTATGTGAAAGGAAGAGAAAGAGAAATGGCTGGGAGAGGATGCTGTGGTCTTTCTACATTGGTTTCCTTACAGGGAGGCCAAGTGCAATGCCCATTAGATGCCAGCCACCGCTTGATGCTTTCCTCATTCCACAGCAGTCTGTAATTTCTCTCTAGAATCGCTTTGTTATGTCTGGATGATGCTTTTGGCCTTTTCATATGGGTGGGTGGGGCCTAGCCACCGGAAGTAGGTGGAAATGGGAAACTAGAAGGCTTGTCTCACCCCTGTGGGTAGCCCAGCATTTGAGGCAGTGATGGTGATGACCGCAATCTCCTCCCTCCCACAGCTCCTCTAATCTTCTCACGTGTCTAGTCATTCAGGCCCTGAGCTTCCCCCTCCTGCACCACAGAAACCTATTCTTCACTAGCCCTCCTTCCATGCTTTCTCCCAGGCCTGCTCTCCAACCCAGTCTCCTCCTTTTACATACCTGCTGTGTCTTAAACACCTCCCAGGCCATCGCTGAGTCTGTCTGGGTCCCCAGCACCGATTTTATAGTGAAGCTCAGCAGCATATTTAACCATGTAACACTAATGCCTTTCCTGAAATGAAAAAAAAAAAAAGGGCGTTTTTTGTCAGCTCTTAACCATTACTTTAAAATTGAAGATACTATACCAACTTTCTCTGATTTTCCTATCAGGAACATCTGTAATATAGTGGGACTGTGTGTTCTAGTACAGCGGGTGACTTGGAACCAGAGTCTGGATAGGAGGTTACTTATTCACATGTATTCTAATAATTGCAGTATATAACATATTCAGTGATAAAAATAAAAGATAGGGAAAATTAAAAATGAAATATACAAGTCCTGTGTGTTTAGGATACAACATGTAGTATACTGATCCCTCAGGATCTGTGGAGTGAATTCCAAAATTCACAAATACGCAGCTCCCTCTGAGAAATGGAAAGCTGTTTTCTTATAGCCTGTGCACATTCTCCGGATTCTGTAAAATCATCTAAGATGGCTTATAATACCTGGTATAACATAAATGTGTAGGTTGTTGTACAGGGAATAATACAGAGGAACCTGCATATACTCTGCACAGATGCAGTTTTTGCTCGTGATGTTTTTAGCAGCAGGTGGAGTCTGCAGATTTTTTTCCTGTAGGATAGTGAAGGTCAGCTGTGCATATTACTGAACAGTGGATTGACGGCAGGAATAATTACGGGTGAAGGGTGAGGGTGATTAAAGTAACAACTTCGCTTATCAGAACAAGGCCAAATGACAGCAAACTCCTTCAGCAGACACTGACTGGAAGTGCTTTGGAAGAGGTGAGAGGCACCCCCCCCCACCCACGCAACTGTTTTGCAGGAGCACTAGTGGGGGTGTAAGCACATACAGGTCAGGGCCAGCTGACTTACTTTCTGATCTCCTAGGATTCCCGTGAAATGAGTGTGATTACAGAGCACCAGACCATGAAACAGGAAGATGAATCTCTTCAATCCCACTTAAAAATGCACCACCATCTTTCTTCCCACAACATTTACTTCTGATCATTAGACCTTCATGGTCCATAGAGACAGCTTCCTCGGACTGCCTCACCAGTGAGGCACTAACTGGGGCTCATGTGAGGGGTGTACTCAGTATAGTAATCTATACTGTAACACAGCCCTCCATTGCAAGGCAAGGAGTTCTCACCTTGAAGGTCACAGGGGTCTGGTTGGGGTCAGATGAGAGCCTGAGGTCTCCTGTGCTGGGGCTCTGGCTAACTCAGTGTTCTGAAATCTGCAAGGAAACCATAAAGTATTTATTCTTTCAGGTAAAGACATTTAGATATTTTGTAACACTATATCAGTGTCTGATATTGAGAGAGAGAGAGAGAGAGAGAGAGAGAGAGAGAGAGAATGTATATGTATGTGTGGTCCTGGGGCTAGAACTGGAGACCTTGTGCTTGCCAAACACTCTACTACTGAGCTTCCACCCAGCCCACAAATCATTGCTATAATTACTTTCTGAAGCATTTTGCTAGTGAGATGTTGAAGCTGGACCTTGACAGCTACTTAGCCTCATATCCTTCTCTGATAAGCAGATGGTATCAGCCCACAATCTGTCGGAGCATCTGTGTGCTCATAGTTAAGCCAAGTGAGTGGGCATTTCAGTGTTTGGGTTCCACCTACCTGGTCAGAGTGACCGTCTTTGCATATGGGTCATCACCAGCTCAGCATTCTACGTGCTGCCTTATGTAAAAAGCAGACACACAGTAATGCAGAATGTGAGAGAGTGTCCAGAAAACAGAAAGCAAAGGATGGTTTTTCAAAAGCTTTGGGACAAATAAGATACTTCAGTGGACTGAATACCTTCTCCAGGTATTCGGACTACTTTAATAGGAAAATCGACCTGCAGTAAGTTTTTGCATTTCTTTCCCCATCACCAGAGAGGGGAACAGCTTGGGAGGCAGCACAGATTCCCTTGTTGTTGTCTGTTGATACCTCTGGGAAGCCAAATGAAGAAGACAGCATATTTATTGTCTAGATAAGAAATAGGCCCTGGTACTTAGAATTTTTGTAGTTGTAGCCCCGATGTGTAGATGATTTATTTCCACTGTCTTCCTGGCTGATCAAGGGGTCCTTGCATTCATGCCAGCCTTGACTAAACTAGGGTATCCTTGCACACACGGCAGTCTTCATTGAACTGTTGACCCTTATCTCTCTTCTGAGATGTCCCTGGGGTAAGATAATTAATTCCCAAGCCCAGGCTTTCAAGGGATGCCATGGAAGCAGGACGCCGGAGATGACAAGTGTTGGGAACTGATAGATGCTGCTGTTACAGTCCTGACAGAGCGGCACTGAGAGTTCTCACAACTTGGTTTGTTTTAATTATAATCATGTGAGCACATGGGATCCTTACAGCCTAGAGCGCTCTGAAGAGCGAGTAGTATTTCATGAGTATTAAAGAACTTGGTTCCATTCGTTATCTGAGTTTAACGAGATGTCCGGTTTTTTCCTCACTAATACATAAAGCCTAGCCAGGAGATGGGCACAGGAGACGTTCTCCTGATCGACAGCCATTTTGGGGGCTTCCTGGGCATATTGTACCACATCAGATACCACTCAGTGTGCACTCTCAGGTCAAGACACTTTAGAGAACTAGTGTAACTTAAACTCACATAGCTGGCAAGGGACAGAGTTAAACTTTCCGCATGATCTGTTAAGCATGCTCACTGTGCAGGAGATGGGTGATTGACTGGAATCTGCAAAGTGACTGATGAGGGTTGCCTTTGGCATTTTAGTGTTTGTCTTTGGCTTTGGGGCCGAGGGGTGGATCCCAGAGGCTCGCTGGCCAGCCTAGCTGAAATGACAAACTACAGGTTCAATGAGAGACCTCATCTTAGGGAATAAAGTGAGAAGCAGTGGAGGAAGACATCCCAATGGGAACCTCTGGAGAAGCATGGTGTCTGTCTGTCTGCGTCTCTCTCTCTCTCTCTCTCTCTCTCTCTCTCTCTCACACACACACACACACACACACACACACACACACAAGCATATCCATATCATGTGTATGTACTATATACATATAAAGAGATAAATATAATTTTGAGTATTATTTGTATCTACTAAGAAATATTTTGCTAATTTGTTTTTAATGATGTAAAAACACAGCCCCCACTTCAAAAGGGATAATAATTAGTTTATTCTGGAGCCAAACATGAGTTATCAGAGCCTGTGAACAGTGATTTAGGCTACTCCAAAATTATGTTCCAGTGTTTTAACAGTTCCATGAAGTTTTTTAGTTAAAGACAAAGTCATAAATCAAAACACTTTCAAGGACATTGGTGGGTCCATCAGAAGGGTTATGAGCAGGGGACCTCTGATACAGGTCTTTTGCCCTGATGACATTCTCTGCTTTGGGGCTGACAGAAGCTGGTGGTTTGTCAAACTAATGCACCCTAAAGGTTTCATATGATAGTCACAAAGATGTTAGTCAGGCACAGATGGGCAGTAAGCAGCTATTAAAGAGGCTAGAGAAAGGTCAAGGTAATTTGTAATCAGGTGTTGGATGTGGAACATTCCAACCTCTCACAGTTGTGGAGTTCTGTCAGTCAGCCTTTGTAAAATATAAAATGTAAACAAAAATTTTATTACTCTATATTTATTAGTACATATAGAACACATTTAATACCTGTAACCTAATACCTAAGAACATCTAAGCAATCCTACTTTAACCATTTTGAGAGGACACTAGGATTCTCTAGTGCAGGTCGGTTGGGGCTGGTAACTTGGTCAGCCTTCTTTCTATCTGTTGGCCCACATCGTACAGCAGTCCTGGTCTGGCTCTGGCAGTCACAGCAGTCTTATCTTCAGCTTGACTCGGCCTCCTCCACGCCTAGCGTTGCTGTCCACGGGTTTGTGCGGCCATCTTGCCTCACCCTTTCAACTTGGGGCCATCTTCAGTCACACACACACACGGCACAGATGCTGTGTGGCACGTGGCCTAGCCTTTTACTTAAAGGCTTACCCTCTTGCCTGTTTTTGAGGTCCTTGCTGTGGCCTCCGAACTCCACTTGCCTCCTGGCGCCTTGTTAGTGTGCCTTAGGCAGCTCTGCCTCTGTTGTCCGTCTCTGCAGCTATTTGCAGCCTTCTTGGGTTGCCTGGTGGGCCAGAGCCTCTTTCTGAGATGTTTTCTGTCAGCAAAACCTCAGTGAAAGCAGCTGGCGTACATCTTCACACCTATGTCTCTTTTTTTCTAGAGGGAGGCTTCTCCTCACGGGCTCAGATGTACACAACAGCTCCTCTGTCTCCTCCCCATGCCCCAGGGAGCCCCTTCATGTAGAGCTCCCTGGCTTAAATAGGTCTTACATTCTTTTTCCTCCCTGAAGGCTCTCCAGCTCTCTCTCAGTAACTGTCTCTCTTCAGCAGGGTTTCTAGGCTTTGCAGCCACACCCCTTCACCAAGACACCTTCTGTGTCTCCCACCAAGCTGTGGCTTCAACTGGCTCCGCCCATTTTGGTTCAGATCTTCCTTTCCTCCAAGCAATGCCAAGCTATAAGCTATTTTCAGTTTCCCGGGCTTTCAGAGAGCCTTCTCAGTGGATGACCAGGACTGTATGCTTCCAGGTACCAGGCTGATCTGCATGCCCCTTAAGCCCTTACCAATTCACTAAAAAAAACTAATTCCCTTTACAGTAAGATGTGGCTTTCTGTGGGGAACTTTCAGCTCGTAATTTCCTCTGATTATAAAAGTAGTGTTTTAAGGAAATCTGAAAAATGATTGACCACCATGGGATGATCACTCTTCAGCAACTTTGATGACTGAAGATGTCCATGTCATGGTCCTCAGAGCCAGTAAATATCTCTCTTATCAGTTACAGTTTTTTCTTGAACAACAGAATCCTTCCTTTGTAGTTTGTTATCTTCTGCACTGGACACTACCAAAAGCAAGTGCTCCTCCCTTACTATGGGCAGACCCCTCAGGACTGCAGGGTGGAAGAGTCAGTCTTATGTGCTACACATAAAGCTTTTGTCTAGATAAACTTACTTTCATGTTGGCATCTCAAATAGGCAAGCTGAAGGCTTTAAACTGATTTCCTTGTAAAAAATATGATAATTAAAAAATATTACCAGCTCATGAAGGGGGCACATGATAAGGGGCTGTGATAAGATATTAAACAGAAGCCTAATGAACCCATGAGAATTCTTGAGATGAGCTGTTTGTCAGCCTTTCAATTTTCCTTCAAGTGTGTTTTTGGTCGTAAGGTTTTGAGTTTTCACTGATCTGGAGATATGTGAATTTGAAAATCGAAAGAGCTTTTATTGGCTTAGTTGCCCATTGGAGAGAAATAATGTGAACAAAACATCACACCTTGTAGCTGTTCAATCATTTATAAAAGTATATTGTGTGAGAAAACCAGCCCTTATAATCAGGATAGCAGCAGATAGCTTCAGTCACAAGCCCCTGGTTTACAAACTGAGTTCCCTCTGAGGCCAGAAGAAGATAGGAGCTGGGCTCCATTCCCAAACTGCTCCTGACCACCAATACAGGTGCAAACCCGAAGCCTGGTCAGTGGTGTAGAAACAAACAGTTCTGGAGGAAGGATCCTCTCATCAGAACCTCCAGAGAACTTGATGAGATGCTGTTTGCAAGTAGCTCATCTGTATGCCAGTGATGTGTTTATAAGAACACTCTGTATAGTCTCTATCCATTCTAGCTAGCAGGAAAATACATTACAGTAAAAACAGAATAATTAAATGGTTGGCCTCAGACTTGTCTTGAAGATTGAAAAACTCAATTGTCTGCTTAACCTTCAGAGTATAGAAGAGTCTGACATGTCAGAAGAATTCCCCATTTTCTTTCTCTGTACATACCATGATGGATACAGTTGTGAATCAATTAATTGTTAGGCATCAGAGGCACCACACTGTAGAATGTCCGGAAAGACTGAATTCTATTTATTTGTCTTTGGAATACAGTAAGTGGCTTGGAAATATTAAGGCCGAAGGGTAACTGATCCAGTGGAGAATATTGTGTGGAGTCCAACTTTAGGAGCTGAGTACTGGTGATCAGTATTCATTACAGCTCAGCTCAGTAGACCACAGGACAGCCAGGGGTTTGGGGTCAGCCTGGCGTGGCTGAGATTTTCCAAGATGCCTGTAGATGTGTCATTTATGCAGCATTTAAACTAATGGAGGCATTATATCCAAAGGTTAGTTAATTTGCATAATTAATGACCCCCCCACCCTGCATGATTTTTCTTAATAAATAGAAACAGTGATACATATTGGCATTTTTCTGTACATTTAGCTCTTACCACTAGGAGAAGCTTTTTCATATTTCTTTATTGATTTGACCTAATGTTGTGCATGGTTCACGGATCATCAGGACTTACTGCTCAGTGATATGACATTTGTGGGCAGCTTGTCTCTCTGAGTTTTTGAGCGGTGGCCCTTTGCTTTGCTTGCTTGCTTTCTCTCTTTTGTTTCTAATTATCACCACATGTCCTGACTGAGACCAGTTTGGGGGGTGTGCATGAAGCTTACCATTTAGAGTTAAATACAGAGATGAAAGCCTTAAGACTTGCAGAGGGCTGCAGACAGCATGCAGGCTGTCTCCTTGTTCAGCCTCTTGTTTGAATTAACAAGGCTCCAACTGTGCTCTGTGGTGTTGTGTTAGTGAGATAAGGGAAGCAGAGACTGCTCCTTTATGCACTCATTATTCAGGCTCTTCCTGCTTGCAAAATTTTCCCAGACAGAAGGGAATTAGACTCGAAGGTTATTGGAGGCAGCCATCTTGGTTGTCCTTTTCATCCTCAGCATTGTGGGATGAGACAGCACCTGTTCACCAGTATCGTGACCACAGGTCTGTAGATAGAAGGTGATATTCTGGCTCCCCTTCCTGAGGTGCATAAATTGGACTTCTTAGCCATAATCTTCTCCCTGTCCTTAAACCTTTTGATTGTGATTAGGTGAGAGGCCTGTACGGAAGCAGAAGAGTTCTTGTTGGGGTGAGGATGGGGGGTGACTTTACAGGGCCTGTTGTAATTTATCCCTTCTCTGCTTCACACCATATTTCTCACAGATGCAAAGTCAGATGCTTCAAAATAATAATAATAATAATAATAATAAAAACATGCTCCTGAATTATTTTTGCTAATAAATCCTTCCCAAATAGAGTTGGCCCAGGAGTGCAGGGAAATGTGTCGTCTCCATCTCTTGCCTCTTAAAGGGAATGCCTGGGAATTCCGACCAGTGGGGTTGTACATAGATAACTGCAGTGAACTGCCTCTGACCACTAGCCTGTTAATTCTCAAATCTGTAGTGGAGTAAGATTTAGCTTCATCCGCTTAGAAGCTTAAGCCCACCATAATGTTGCTCAGGACTCTTGAGGGTCTGGAAGTAGGTGTTACCATCCCTATTTGTTTTAGAAGCAGCTTTGATCATATGCTTTTTAAAGGACAACCTGTGACAGAACCCTGAAGGATCACCCTCAATTAGAGACCTGCCTTTATGAAGGAAGAGGGTGGGATTTTGTGCTTTCTCATCCATACTTAAAGATAGGTGAATATGAGGAAAAATAATCTATAAGATAATATATAATTCTATCAAAAGTTTGATTTACTAATGTTTGAGTTGTTAAGTAAAGGATCAGGTAGTCTTTTGGCTGGATGAAGTTACAGACGATTACATGATCTTGTAAGTTAGGTGAATTGTCCAGTTCTGCAATAAAAATGGGTCAAGTGGAGAGCTGGTGATTTGCCATTGTGCGCAACTTGAGGAGGAGGAGGAGGAGGAGGAGAGAGAGAGAGAGAGAGAGAGAGAGAGAGCGCTATGGTGTTGGGGGCAGAAACTTAGCTTTCATTGTGGACTATTCTCAGCATACAGTGTCATTTAAACACTCTCATGTGACCTGTGTGAATTGTCCCCACCTAGCTGTGTTAAAGAGAGATGTCCGCTCACATGCATCTTTCTGTGACCAACTCTTCCTTTCATGGGTACAACCCACTGCTAAGTAGCAATGACATCACAAGAGCTTTGAGAAGCTTTATCATCAGCCAACTCCTGAAGAGCAGTTCCCTTTAGCCTTCCTTTTAGGGAACCAAGAGGCTGTCTTTGGTTAAAGCCAGTTTTTGTTTAAAGACAAGCTGAGAAGCGAATCCCCAGTGTTTAAGTTATACCATGTACAATGAGGGCATAATGATAGTTTTGTTCGTAAGAGTGATTTACAGTAAACAGAAAATGGAGCAGTTGCTGTCCTTAGTTTATTCACAGACTCTTTCCAGGGTTTAACTCACCATGAAGTCTTCGCTGTTACATATCTCACCATGTTCTGAAATTTCTGTTTTGATTTAACGAATTGTTGATAAAATCTCCAGGATGCTGTTAACCGGTTGCCTCTGAGTAAAGGAAATAAAGTCACTCTCAAGTCATGAGCTCCCTTTCAATGGTAGGGGATGTTAGTGAATTGCTGGAAGCATTACTATCAGGGAACAGAAACCAGGTATCTGTGTTAACTACTAAAAATATACAGATTTTTCTTTGACACTTTCTAATCCCAGGAACAACTTCTTGAGTATGTCTGTTGTATATGTAACACCACATTGAAACGGTTAACATGGTTGAATTGTAGGCTCCCCATGCTGTGTATGGATGTGAGGAGTCTAAGTCTCTAAATTCAGACCAGGACAGAACTGGGATGTCCACACTTTAGGAAGTTGGAGCCGTTGATAGCTGAGGGATTATTGTGTGGGCCTGTGAATGGCAACTGTTGGGGTTCCCAGTGTACTTTTAGGCCAACTCATGTTAATTCCATGGAGACTGGGATTCTGTCCGAGTAGGCGTGAGCATGAGGTTCAGGAGCTGTTTATGTTCTAGTGAGCTCTCAGGTGAAGTCTAGAAGCACACTGCAGACCTGCATGTGAATGTCTTGTGTATGTGAGAGACTGGAGCTCTCTCACTGGAACCACAGAAACACATGTGTTAGAGATGAGGGCAGACCTTGCTTTGCCCAGCTTGAGGACTGTAAGGATCACTCACTCATGGGTTTGGCTAATGATTTCCCAAGGCAAAAGTGATGGAGGGAACCATTGTGGCAGAAATGTGCTAACCCTAACCCGGGATACCTGCTTATTGGTGGGTCCCCTGCCTTACTACCTCCTGGGGAGTGGAATATTTTCACCCCTAGGGACCCTTTTGTATGGGAGACCCAATGTTTATAAGACAATGGTTTTGCCCAACAGTTTGGTCCATACCCCAATCCTCCCGAACCCACCCCCACCCCACCCCTGTGCAAAACTATAGCGGAATGTTGGCTGGCCTTAGATGGATGCTGCTCAGTTCCCTCTCTTGTGCTCCCTAGCCTTGGGCATTTCCCATCACTTAGATTGTTATCATTGCCTAGAATCTGGTTTCTTTGCTAACATTCATCCTTCCTTTCAAGAAGCCGAAGACACCCTGTGAGAGTGTGCTGGAGACTCTGCCCCCACTTCATTTGCGTCTTGATGTTTATGAAAGAATCTAGCCTCTTGTCCTAGACCCAACCTCAGCCTCATCTTCTCTGTTGCCCTCTGCTGTCTTTCCCATACCCTCATGTTCCCAGCTGCTCTGGACCACAGCAAGCTCATTTCCCTTAGAAGTCCTGGGCCCTGGGGCACATCATCCCAACCCTCCCCCATCAAGAATTCTTGATATCTGAATGCTTTGTTAAAAGCCCATCCCAGATAAAGCCATCTCTAACCATTCAGCCTAAAGTAGTCACCCTCTCCTTTAATCAGCCATCTATCTACCTCTTGGAGACTAAACACACTTTCTCTTTCTCCTTCAAATAGTAGGTGGGCTCTACCAGAGCAGAGAGCTCACACCTTTATCCAATGTGTCCCCAGGGCACCAGAACAGCTACTCTGGGAGTGTTCAGGGAAGGAATGTGTTCACACACAAAGCAGGGTGAGGCCAGTATTTATAACCTGAACTGATCCACCTCCAGCTCAGAGCAAAGCAGGCCTGTTGGTCAGTGTGGCCCTTGTGTATTCTCCTTTGATATACAGACTACACTCTAGGATGCCCGGCCTCACCTCCCAGACTTCTTGGGTCAAGTAGCTGCTGCTTGGAGACCTCAGTGCCTTTGGTTGACCACAAAGATGCAAAGGGCCTAGAACAAAATTTGGCTGGCTACTCCCCCCTCCTAGACTTGATTCCAGAGAGTTCTACCCCCAAGAGCCTATCTCTTCTATCAGTAGGGTTCCTGAACTCTTGTTAAAGGTCCCCTGCAGTTCAAATCCTTTCCCAAGAGGGAAAGTCTACTGTCTGTTTTATTGAAATGCATTTGGCAGACATGTGGAAACAAGCAGGGGAAAAGTCATAGAATTTTAGAGATAGGGAGTCTGGTATAAATTGGATTTAGACATGTAAATACTAGACAGACAAGCCGTCCACCATATTTACATAGTTATTGTATCAATATATTTTTAAATATGCAAATACACATTGAACGTGTATTCTAAACTGTATTTAGAAAAATTTCTGCTCACCCACAGATCTAAAAACTCTTTAATTTGAAAAGATAACAGCACACAAAGAGTGAGCCAGTTCTGTAATCTATTAGGTGCCAGGATGTCTTCTAGCTCCTCCCCGTTGTCTGAATAGTGTATTATTTCAGTGAGCTGAATAAACCTTAGTAGGTGCAGTAGTTAATGAACCTTCAGCCTACCTCAGGGACTCCAATAGTTAGTGAACCTCCAGCCGACCTGGGCAGTGGACTGAGGTTTACTTTCATAGCAGCTGGGATGTTAACAATTGCCTGTCCTGGGGAGCATGTGCCTTGGACCTGGTTAGAAGGGTCAGTTGATGTCGCCTACCTTCCCTTACATAACAACCTTCCTTCAACTTCATGCCATTACTACCATAGTGTTCATTGGTAAACCTAGAATTTTGGAGCTTTAGAACAGAAAGTAAAACCAGGTTCTGTTGAGGTCACAGAACACGTGGCCTCGGTGGGTCCAGATCTATCTGAGGTCCCCTGACCACTTTACATCCTCCTACCTCTACCACCACGTCCCCTGTCACGGTATTTCCATGATATTTTTATCCCCCAATTTTTCTATTCTTTCTGAAATAGACTTTGACTTTAATAACATCTAATGTTTAAAAATAGTAACTTAATTAGGGACTGAAGGTGAGTGTGTTTCTAGCAAATGTGTATAGTTTGTGATGGAAACCCTTTCTGCCACCACAGAACCATTTGAAAGCCCTGTCCCTGGACTGAGTTCTGGCTGGACACAAAGATCGGTTTGCCTCTCAGGGTGACCAGAGTGACAGTTCTTGAAAAGGAGGACTGCTCTATTTATTTACTTATTTGGTCTTGTTAACTTTTCAACTGACAACGCTGAATCGCAGATGTGACATGGTTCTAAAATCATCTCCCTGTTGGTAGATCTTAGTGTTTGTCTTCTCCAAGTTACAGTGACTTTGGACTTAGAGTTAGAAGTCATAAAGATTCCAACTTTCTGCTTCTTGGATGATCTTTATATGTCAGTCAATGCTATCAGATTTGAGATATTGTCTTATAAGATTTATGCTTAGTATGGCCATATATGTGTGTGTATAAATATATCTCAGCTGTCTACACTGTCAACATTGTTGAAGATAGTTGATGAGCAGCAGCCCTGCATATGACTGTTGTCCACTTTGAAGAGTGACTAGCCCACTGCCACCCATTGTGCTGTTTGGTCTGTTTTTGAACTGAGTGGTGACAGAGCCCAGCTGGCCCCTTTGATCCTCTTGGTCCTCATGGCTGCCGCACTGTTCATCATGTTGCAAGTGAAGTCTTGGGATGAGAACAGAAAACCTTACGCAACTGACCTTGCTTACCTCCCTTCTCCCTGCTTGGTAGCCAGCCCCTCTTGCCTCTTGTTCCACCCAAGGCAGATCCTGTGATATCACACAAGTACGTGTGTGATCTTCATTGTTGGTCTGCTTTTACCTGACTGGTAGTCTCTGCCTTCTGTTATTTCTTTAAACAAAACTCGATAGGCAGTGTGTGGACTGGATTAAAGTTGCAGGTAAGGAGAATGGGGGTGTCATGAACCCCGTGTGAGCAGCTGGGGGCCACTTGCTGAAGTGGGTTAGACTGAAGTGGAAGACATTGAGGATTGAAGGGTGGCAAAGCCACTGCTTGGATAGAGGTGATGAAAGGACTGGTGTTGGGTTCCCCTTTGATATCTGGGTAGAACAGAAAGAGTGACAACTCTCCATGTGAGTCTCAAATCCAGAAGGAAGACTCACGTGTGTGTGTGTGTGGGGGGGGGTGTCTTAGAATTATCTTTGTACTTGCATTTTGAAGCGGGTACGCTTTCCAAGAAAGGGATGTGCTAGACAGATCTCTGCTTGGCTTGGAAAAGACGATAGGAAGAGGCAGCTGGAAACAGACTAACTGGAAAAGAGAGAAAGAAAAAGCACAGTGTCACACACATGGGACATTATAAGAGTGTCACCTGTTGGGGGGGAAAAAGAAATACCTTAAACTAAAAAAAAAAAAAAAAAAAAAGAAGGGAAGAGGATGGGGGGATTGAGGGGGAGGAGGGTGGAAGGGTGGGACTGGAGGGGGGAGTAGGGAGGGGATTGTGATTGAGATGTAACTTGAAGAAACAATAAATAAATTATTAAAAAGAAAAAAAAAAGAGTGTCACCTGGGATTTATTGGCTGCTGAAAGATCAGTGTACGTTTTCTAGGATACTGAGGAGTGAGTAGAGACTGAACAAAGAGAAGAATGTGATGGCCACGTGAGGAGGCTCCTCCCAGAGCCCTGGCTGTAAGAAAAAGCAGAGAATTCTGGCCACCCTGGAAGGTAGAGGTGTGGGTTACTTAGAAGGGAAGAGTATGAGACTGAGTATAGTGTCTTGCTTGTGAGTGATTTCATGTTCACTCTTTTGTTTTGTTGGTGGTGGAGTTTTGTTTGATACTGAGGCATTTGTTGGAACACAAATGGGCAGTATCTAGCAGAAGGGTCTCATATGCCAGCACTGGATAGCTTTCAGCATGCTGGTGAACAGTGCTCCATTCTCAAGGAAGGTGACACTGCAAGTTCCTGCCAAGGAAGCAAGACCTGATGGACACAAAGAAGACCCAGACTGACAGTAAACATGAAAATCAAAGTGAAAGAACTGGTTTTTAAAAAAATGTTTATTTATTACTTCAGGTTACATCTCCATCACAGTGCCCTCTTTCCAACCCTCCCAGTCCTGCCCTCCCAAGAACTCTTTTTATACTGAGACACAATGGTGAAGGAGTGCTATGAATTCACTGAAAAAAAACAAAGTTAGCAGTACTGTCTCTTGTTGATTGGTTCTGGTCCCTATTTAAAACATCAGTTGTTTCTTGGTTATATCGTCATATGAGTAGGGAAGGGAAGGGAATTGAATTTACTGATCTCAGCCAATAACGTGGGTTCATTTTGTGTGTGTGTGTGTGTGTGTGTGTGTGTGTGTGTGTGTGTGTGTGTGTCGAGAGAGAGAGAGAGATGAACTTATGTCCTTTTATATAGATGGAATTGGATATCGATTCTAGTGAGAGTCCAGTATTAAGAAACATTACATATTTTAAGGTTTGTTACTTTGCTGTCTCTCATAGCCTTGAAAGTTCTATTTTATAAAAGGTCATCAAATTACAGCAATGGTTTTCATTCACTCTGTTATCTGTGTGTGACTGGAAACAGTAACATGCCTAAGAAAGATTTGACAGCGCATACACATTGAGGTATGAAGTTCTGTGATTCATGTGGTATATGATAGACGAGGTGTGATATGGGACACTCAGGTAAAAAAGGATGGCTTTCGTTTAAATAGCTTATAGGTGGCTGTTGAAATCTCTCTGTTTTGCACCTCTGTTCCAGTTTCTGTTGCTGTGAGAAAACACCATGTCCAAAAGCAGCTGGAAGGGGAAAGGGTGCTTGTCAGCTTACAATTCCACATCACAGTTCATCGTCAAAGGTAGTCAGAGCAGGGACCTGACAGGCAGGAGGCTGGAGGCAGGAGTACCTGCTTCTTACTGTCCTGCTCCTAATGGCATGCTCAGCCTGCTCTCTAGCTTGAAATGAGATTCTAGACTTTTAGTTGATCATCATTTATCTGTTTTAAATTTTCTGTTACATTTAGTTTATGAGTGTATATATGCATGTTCGTGCATGTGTGTGCCATGCTACAGCACACATATGGAGTCGAAGAAGACAGCTTTGAGGAGTCAGTTCTTTGCTTTCACCATGGAGGTTTTGGAAGTTGAACTCAGGTCCTCAGGCTTGCCAGCCAGTGTCCTCACCTGGGTCATGTTGCCTCTCTTAGTAACAATTTTGACATCCAAATGTTAGGTATAGCTGCCATTTGCTAAGCCACTCATAGTAACATTAAAAAAATCCTGAATATATATTCATAAAACATATTAAAAAGGCCTTAATGATACTCAAAATTATTTTGACAATATAAATATGGTTTATATGTAAAAATTATCTTGATACAGGAAAACAGAGCTTTATAATACGCCTTTTTCATAGTCATTTATGGTTTTCTATATTCATCACTTGGTGACTGATGTTTTGTTTGTTTATAGAGATTCTGTGAAATAGCTAAACCTTCCCATTTGATTCTTTGGGAAGATTTTCATTCTACTGACAAAACCATTAGAGTGAAGAGACCAGTGGCATTCCATTGGACTGCACTTGTGCTGACTGTAGCCTCATTTTTCTCCCTGGGTAGTGGAAACACAAAGGTTTCTTTTCTCAGATCTCCCTGACATATATGTAATTTGTATTCTTTGTGTGAAACTTTTATTCTCATGGTCTTCAGTTCAGAAACTTAACTGAGTTCCTCTACTTAGCCATATAACAAAAATCTATATAAACTCTTGAGAGACTTCCTCAAAGATTAAGATGCATGAGCAAGGGCTGTTGTGCCTTTAAGTATGTATACCTAAGAATAAAAGAAATTGAGTTTTGCAAATAATTATTGCAGTACCATATTCTTGGTTGCTGTGTTGGTGCTGAAGATATCGGAGCATAAATATACATGACTCTCACTCTGAATTATCTGGGTACAATTTCTAGAGAGCAGAGAATAATTACAAAATTGGGTAATTATAGAGAGGAAACTCTTAAGACACAGGGAGAACATCTGTGTGACCAAGGGGAGCTTCTTTGCCCACACTTGAAGAATGGGAAACTAACTACTTAAGAGTAAGGAAATAACATTTCTACCATGTCTCCAAAACCTCGACGCAGAAGGCTGAAATGATTTAGATACTTAAAGAGAGCCCATGTTGTGTTGGAGGGAATAAACACTGGCCATCAGGAGGGAGCTGGGTCCTGGACATAGATGTTAACCCCACAGCAATTAGGAATTTAGATTTTACTTGTGTGCACTGGGAAGCTGTTGAAGGGTTTTCAGCAGTGAATCATAGATCAGACTTATGTTTTATGAAGATTAAACAAGTGAGCAGCAATGGGACTGGGAAGAGAATTGGAGGTAGGGGGAGAGAGAGAGAGTGAGGGAGAGAGAGAGAGAGAGAGATGATGGGGCTCATGTAATGGCACAGGACAAACTCCAGGTGGATTTTAAAAATAAAAACATAATTTTTTGTGTTAGATAAATAAGATAAGCGAAATAAGTTTCTGAAATTCTGACTTGAAGGAAACAGCATTGCCATTTCTGAGGCAAGGGAGAGGGGAATAGGGAAAATGCCCTTTGGGGGAGAGAGGTCAAGGAAGGCTTCCAGAGCATTGGCAGTGGGTGGTTTGATCCCTGCTCTGAGCACAGAGCAAAGATCTGAGCTCCAGATAGGAACAAGCAGCCACCACGACTCACAGGAAGCATTTACAGCTCTGGGAAGCATGCTGTTTGCTATGGAGAAAACTGGAACTGAGAACAAGGTCGAGAATAGAATTTCCTAACTGGAGTGAATGTAGGGCCAGGCTAGAGGAGCAGCTTGCAGCTTAGGAGAGGAGGAGCCAGAGGCAGGAAGGGAGCGAATGATGTGTCCTGAACCCCAAAACTGACAGGTGTGTTACAAGGACATCTTACTTTGTGGAGTCCAGCCTGCCCAGGAGTCGGATGAGGAGCAGGCATAAGCTGATTGATGAGCTAATATGGTGGCTGCCAGAGCCATACCAGCACTGTGGTGGAAGTCGCCAGCTAGACTGGGGTGGTGGCCCCAAAAAGGGTAGGCAAGGAAGATAGTGAGACAGACATGCTAGTGGCTGGAGGCGTGTGCAGGATCTGCGTGTTGTGTAGTAGACTGGCTGCAGGTGTGTATGCTAAAGTTCAAACAAGGAAGCCACAGATTACTGTGTCATGGAATAATCAGAAGCAGGTGGTGGCCCTGTGTCCCTCCTTTGTCCAAGGAAGCCATGTAATTTGTTGTCATTTTCCAGCCAAGGTGGAAGCCTAGGGCAAGTGGTTTGTCTGTGTAAAGATGGCCTAGATTGAATACTGATTTAAAGTATTTTTATTCTTTGATAACTTCATACATTGTGTCCTCCTTTTAAAAAGTTTGTCTAAATTACTAAATTATTGAATCCATTTTGTGCGGCCCATATACTTGGGTGTAGGGGTGTCTGCTGGAGTGTGGCCAGCCTACTGTGAACTGCACCATCAAAGAACACCCAGTTTTCATCTTCCCTCTGCTTTCAGTTGCCAATAAGCCTCTCATTTTCTGGTGGGACTTCGTGCCTTCCTCCTGACCCCATGCAGGGCTTTTGTTTGGCACAGGTTCTGTGTGTGCTGTCATAATTTTTGTAAATTTATATGTGCAACTGCCCTATTGCATCTAGAAAATACTCTTTGGTGGTGTGTGTTCACCACTTCTGGGTCTTTGAATCTCTGCCTCCTCTTCCTCAGTGGTTCCTGAGCTTTGGGAGGAGAAGGTGTGAGATGGATGTTCTGTTTAGGGTGAGCATTCTGAACTCTTCTTTGTTTCTCCTTGGCCGGTGGATCTCTGTTAATCATCATCCACTGGAAAGAGAAGCTTCGCTGATGAAGCTGTGTAGACGCGCTAGTCTATGGGTATGAAGATAAGTTATTAGGAGTCTGTTTATCGCTATGTCCACTTACCAGATGATAAAGTAAGTTCTCCACATAGCCTATATATGACCTATCTAGCAATAGGTTCTTGGCCCAGTAATGGTGCCTAATACATGTTTTCAGTTGTCTTATTGTTCAAAGTTGATCCTATCCTCACACCTCTTCACATACTGAAGCTAAAGGAGGCATGAATGTTGGACTGAAGGACTATGGGAGGAAATGGATTTTACCTTTCACAATACAGTCTTTGTGGCTAGAAGGAAGTATCAATGTTTTAATTTCTGCTAAACCACCCTAACTGGGCTGTATTTGGTCCTCATATGAATTGACTATTAAAATTATCCTTCACCTTCCCAAGCCTGAGCTTCACATGGAAACTGAATTCCACAGCATTTTCACCCAAACACACACACACATACACGCACACAATTTCTTTGTACCTGCTTCCAGTAGAAGCAGACCAAGGAATTCCACAACTCTAACCCCACCACACACACACACACACACACACACACACACACACACACACACACACACACACACACACACACACACACACACACACACAC
>CAJQZJ010000184.1:3316433-3330212 GCA_907164525.1 Lophiomys imhausi
CTCACACCACACACATTGGTTCTGTCCTCACACCACACACATTGGGTCTGTCCTCACATCACACACATTGGATGTGCCCTCATAAGACACATGTTTGATCTGCCTTCACACCAGCTCATTACCAGGAAGAGGAACAGAGCCAGGGATGACTTTGTGTTGAACTTCAGCGCTGCTGACTTCATTGAACTGGTTCAGAACAGAATAAGATCTTTCAACAGTTGTAAAAGTACTGAAAAGATTAACACTTACAAGTCTCTAACCCTTAACATTTATAAAATATCTTATGGGAGTGTAAGGGTGGATCTAACAGGTTAGGGAATGTGGAAGCATCCGATGAATTATGAAAACAGTATAAAAAGAGTATAAAAGGTAATCCAGATGTGATTTGAGGCCTTTGCTATCCAATAACCTTTTAAAAGTCAGGAGTGGGTTTGCTTCTTTGTTTGGTGAGATCTTGATAGAACTGGCAAATTCTATTCTCCATTAAGTCTTGGGTCAGCTGAGAAAAGGCCCCGAGTGATACATTTAAGTGGGTGGAGTTATTTAGGTGTAACTGAGCTTTGGGAATATTCAAATCCGTGTATCAACTTCTAGCATTATAGTTGAGACAGCTCACATCCTCTAGGTAATGGGGAGGCAGGATGGTTCTCTATAGCTGTACAGTGTCTGAGCATCTTGCTCTCCATGTCCTGTGTACTATGAGAGGTGTTCATTGTTGCTGTTCACAGGGCAGTGACAAGGACCAGGACTTTGCTGCCGCAGCTGCGAAACAACTTGAGTATCAGCAGTTTGAGGACGATAAACTCTCTCAGAAATCATCCAGCAGCAAGCTCTCACGGTCGCCATTAAAGATCGCAAAAAGGCCTAAAAGCATGCAGTGCAAAGTGTCGCTTCTGGATGGGTCAGAGTATAGCTGTGACGTGGAGGTAAGTATGTACTTAAAGGCAGGAAACTGCGACAGAATGTGCAGGGTGGCATTTCCCAGAACTCTGGGAACTTCCTCAACTAGATTCAAAATGCAGAACTATTCAACTCTTAACAGGAAATTAAATTACTGCAAGTTTGCAGTGTCCCAAAAATGTTGTGGCCAAAAGTAAAATGTGATAGTTTATCTGAAAACAAAAACAGATGAGTTTTCCATGTTAAAGTGCACTTTGCTTTAATACTCTGTCAATGAACAACATTTCAATCAATTTTACCTTTCCTTTTGGCATCATTTATGGCCCAGTCTCCCTCTGTAAAGTCTTTGTGTGGCTGTAGTTGGATAACTTTAAATGACCATGTTCTTTTCTTTCTAAGTAATTACTTTCTTTAAAAAATACTCTAAGCCTCCATATGAAACGTTGTGTTCTTCTTTGTTGTGTGTGTGTTCTCACACTCCACGTTCATCTCCCCTGTCCTCTCTTTCAGAAGATTTATTTTATTTTTAAAATTTCATATACCTATGTTTGTCCATGTGAGTGCATGTGCACATGAGTGCAGTACCTGAAGAAACCAAAAGAGGGTGTCAGATCCCATGGAGCTGGGCGGGGTGGGGGGCAGTTAGAGGCACTCATGATCCCCAGGAATGGATAGTGTAAGCTGAACTCAGGTCCTGTGGATGAACTGCTAACCACTGAACCATCCCTCCGGCTCCTGTCCCTTTTCCTTCTGCTTCCTTTCACCATTCTAGTTATTTTTTATGTAATGCACCTGAGTGTGCAATAGCTGTTTGTTTGTTTGTTTACAACAGGGGATTCAAATTCATTTCAGAGTAATAAATGAATTTAAATGAAAATAAAACGTGAATTGCTAAGTTATTTCAGATCGCAGGAACATAGAAAATTAAATCCTTACATTAATAAAGTTACTTAACCCATCATATCCTGATGTAAATAGAATTTAGACATGAAAAAGTTGTTGAGCTGGTGCAATGTGTACCAGGTACCCGAAAATTCTGCTGAGCACAGGCCTATTTTTATGTTCTGTGAACTCTGATTCTGAATAGCATTTTTCATTCAATGCCTGCAATAGTTGACTTATATGTTAACTATGTAGGGACACGAATGGGTGATGAACATGGAGGTGGGTTTTGCTGTGTGGCTTAGAAGACCTCCATAGCCTCATGAGAAATTATACTTTTCCTGCGAAGATGCATGTTATAGAAACACTTGCTATGCAAAGAGATGCTTTTTCCTTAGCTTTGATTGCATTTATATGATAGGGTGAATGGGTTACTTTATCATCCTGTGGTCATTGCTGTCAGTTTTCTATGGAAGATGCTAGATGGAGAAAAGTTCAGGTTTGGACATAATGCCTTTGAGATGACAGATAACATTTATCATTCTCTCAATTTAATTTATACCCAATGCCTTGGGTTCCTTAGATAATCACCATGATTTTGAGTACAGAATCCTTATTTCATAATTTATTGTTACCTTTAATATTGCCATGATCATTTTGAGTGACATTTCAATGTTGATCTTTCATTCATAACATAAATCAATTTTTTCTAAGCATACCTTTTTTAAACAAAATTTTTTATCATATGTTGATCATATTTCCCCTTCCCTCCTCCCAGATCCTCCCCCTTCCCTATCCACCCAACTTTATGTTTTCTTTCTCTAAAACAAACAAAACTAAAACAAAATACACATGAAATACAAAACCCCACAAAAATAAAGCAAAATAAAAAGAGCAAAAACCAGTGAGATAAAAGAAATGCCTTAAACAAAGCACACTGAGACAAAAAGTCTCCAAAAATACCATTGAGTTTGTTTTGTGTTGATAAATTACTCCTGAGCATGTTGCCTGCTCTGAAATGTCATTGTTATACCCAGTGAGACTCCCTTGGAGAAAACTGATCTTTTTTATTTTCTTTGGTAGCAGGTATCGCTTGCAGATAATTTCTTGGCTAACGGTCAGGCCACATGTCTGTTTCTCCTTCTCTTGAACCTGTGTAGGCTCTGTGCGTGCTGCCACAGTCTCTCTGAATTCATATGTGTATTTATGCTGTTGTGTCTTGAAGACACGGTTTGCTTGGCATCATTCATCATCTCTGGCTCTTAGGATTGCTCTCCTCCTCTCCTCATAGATCCCTGCGCACTGAGGAAAAGGATTTAATGAAGGAATCCCATTTGGGACCAAGTATTCTAAAGTCTCACATTGACCTATTGTGGCTCTAAATATTAGTTTCCATCTACTGCAGGAATCTTTTCTGATGATAGCTTACTGAAACATTGATCTATAGGTGTTAATCTATAGGTGTAGCAGTATATCATTAGGAATCTTTTTTTTTTTTTTTTGCTGTATTCTTTTAACACAAGAACAGTTTTAGATTTTCCCATAGGCCCATAGTCTATCTATTCTCAGGTCTTGGCCATTTTAGCAGTGTCAGGAATGGGCTTCATCTCATAGAGTGGGACTTAAATCCAATCTTTTTAAAAGTAGCTGGTTATCTCTCTAACATTTATACCACTGTTATACCAGTATTTCTTGCAGCAGGTCACAGTTGAAGGTTGCAGGATTTGTAGCTGAGTTGGTGATTACCTTTCTCCTCTGGTACCATGTGAGTCGTTTCCAAGTACCATGAACACTACTCAGCAGGCATGAAGCCTCTAGGTCCCAGCTCTACTTCTTCATGGTCAATGAGATATATGACTGTTGTCTTCAGCACTAGGGCCTTATCTTCAAGTTGTGAAGAGCAACCAATAGTGTTGATAATAGCCTCTGATATTTTGGAAATTTCCATGGCTTACGTGTTTTCTTTTTTTAAGTTATATAAAAGCAGGTTTATTGGATACGAGAGGGGAAGTCAAACAGCATGTGCATGCAGAGAGAGAAGAAGAGTAGGGGGAAGTAGGCAGAGAGAGGGGAGAGAAGAGGAGAAAGAGGGGGAGAGGAAGAGAGGGAGAAATAGAGAGCTTATTTGTTTTCTTGATGTTTAGTCTTTTTAGTTCTTTATACAGTTCAGATACTAACTCTCTATCAGATACATAATTTGTATCAGATATATAATTAGTAAAGATCTTTTCCTGGTCTATAAGCTGCCACTTTGTCCAAATGATGGTGTCATTTGGACATGACTCAATGAAACTTGACTCAATGAGAGAGGATTGAGTGCAAATGAGAAGTGGACTGGTTGGTGAGACACCAGCCTTGGTAACCATATGGATACAACTGTGTTTGGGTTCAAGTTGATACAAACTCAGATGAACTGACAGGGAGGTGTAGCTGTCAAGCCTGCTTGTAGAATTACAGGCTGCATCTGTGGAAGATCTTGCAGTGACATTGAGCTGTTGGGTAGATCTGGACATATGACATCTCCAGGACCAACTTGCTAATGTGTGACAAGTGCTTTGAGGTTACCAGACTGGAATGGGCCAATGGGCCTGTCCACTAGCACCAGTGTGATTAGAAGAAATGTCCTTAAACTTTCTAAATGATGATTTTCCTCTGTTTTGAATATGTTTTTCCAAAGTTTGTGTGTTGGAAACTTAGCACTGAAACTTGTGTGTTAACAGCATTTGAAGGGGGGACTTTGGGGAAATAATTCGGATGAGGTGATGGAATTGGGGACAAGGCCCAGGTGGCATCAATGGCTCTAAGAAGCGATCAAGACTCTCACTAGCACACGGGTTCTGTCTTGCAGCATAGTGTCCTCTGCCGTGTCACGATACAGTAAGAAGAGTCTCACCAGGTGCCTAGGACTGCAGGCCAATAAACTTCTGTTCTTCACAGATTACCCAGGCTTGTGTTTTTTGTCATAAGAACAGAAAACAGATTAAGAAAGTTTTCTCAACATTTGAATTTGAAGATAATTGCTTTTAAAGTATATTATTGGGGGCTGGAGAGAGGGCTCAGCAGTTGAGAGCACTGGCTATTCTTCCAAAGAACCCAGTTCAAATCCCAGCAACCACATGGCAGTTCACAGCTGTCTAATTGCCAGGTATGGTGGTACACGCCTTTGATCCCAGAACTCAGAAGGCAGAGACAGGTAGATCTCTGTGAGTTCAAGGCCAGCCTGCTCTAAAAGTGAATCCAGGACAGCCAGAGCTACACAGAGAAAACCCTGTCTTGAAAAACCAAAAAAAAAAGGGGTGTATTATTGAGGGCCAGTGAGGCAGTTTAGCAGGTATGGGTGCCTCCCACCAAGCCCAATGACCTGAGTTCATTCCTCTGAACCCCTGTTGTAAAAGGAGAGAACCAGTTCCCACGAGTTGTCCCTGATATTCACATTCCTCATACCATGACATGTGTGACCTAATCCATACACAGAACACACACAAAGAAAGGAAAGAAAAATATATTGAAAAGTTAAATCAAATGAATTAAAATACTTTGAGAATGTATCCTATCCTTCGAAAATAGAAATTGTGGGAACTGTTTTATAATGATAATAAGAGAAATGAAGTCTTATATGAGCTTTTTTTTTTTTTTAAATCAGAGAACGTTAGAAGAGTGTGATCTCAAACCCTTCTCGTGAAGGGCTGGGAAATTTACATGTGTCGAGTATGAGTGCTCAAAGGGGCTCGGCAAGTCATTGTCAAGGACATAGAGAGACACTGCCTTCGAAAGGGTCTCAGAAACTTATGTGTAGAAAGCAAAGCTAAAGTCATAGATACTTTAAAGTCATAGGGAGTTGGTCTTCAGAAAACACAGAGAATATTTCAAATGTTAGCCTTAGGTTAGATGCTCATCCCTAAACTAAAAGGAGCTCGGGAGAAACTCTAGATGAATTTAGAGAGGCCTTGTTTTCCTCAGACAGGTCCCAGTGCCCCCCACGTCGTGGTGGAATGAAAGACACACAAACTTGAGTGGAAGAAGCATCATGTGTCCCTAGTTGTTGCCCCAATATGTGTAGTAGCAGGAAATTTAGAACAGAAGGCAGAAGCAAGCACGTCCTCTGTGCACCCAATAAAATATTGTTTTAGTTTAATGAAATTATGTTTCTTTCCATAATTAACTTAATGCTGACATCATTTCAGCAAAAGAACGAGGCTCAGCCATGTCACAACCTAATCATGAAGCTTTCAGTCACCGACAGAAGGCCTGTGTCCAACACACGCACATGTGCACACACACACACACACACACGCACATGTGTACACACATGTGCACGTACAAATAACTTGGAGCTCTTCTCTTTTGAAGCCACAAAGTTGTATTTTCCCTTGTTCAGAAGTACTGCAGTGGGAAGGGACCTAGAGACCCAGAAAAGGGAAGTATAAGAAGCATTTCTTTGACAGCATGACTGTCCCGTGTTTAGAGTGTGCCACGCGCTTTGGTGTTCACATTTGCAGATTCTTTCAAACTTTCTTCAGACTGTCTACTTACATTATTATAGCATGCAGTGGCTTTCCACATGAGAGCCCTTTGCCTCTTTCATTTTTTTCAAACTTTTTCCTTGACTACTTGCAGTATTAAAAATGTCATTTAGGCAACTTAGCCTGATACATGTTTGGGGAATGCATATAATCCTTCAAATTTCCTTATGCCAACAAAATTATTCACATGATTTATCTCATATTCTTGACTGCTGGAGCACACACATGACTCTCTGTTACCAGTTTGTTACCCTTTGTTGACATCTTAAAAGAGAAATATCCCATCTCGTGCAGCAAGGGCTCAGCTCACTTTTTCATATCCTGATGCTTCTATGTGGGGCAGTAGCTTTGTCTCTCGCTGATGAATATGCAACATCCCCTAATGACTATCTGACAAGACATTTGCTATCTTATTTGGAAACCTTCTAATCCAGCCTGGCCTTGATTTTAGAAAAGTAAGTTATACTGGATCCAAGTTTAGATTCTATATTTCATAATCTAGGTTATGTGGTGCTCGGCTGAAGTATTTGAAATATTATGTAGTGTAGTTTGGCTTGCATTTCACTAAGGTCCCTGAAAGTGGATTGACAAGGGTGTCCTGGCTTCTGACATTTTGGCAGGATGTTGTAGTGTACAAATGGGTTGTTAGTACATTCATAGCTATCCTGGGACATATCCAACCCCTGGGCAAGCAGATGGGACATGCCCAGAAACATTACTGGAAAGGTGACTTTGGAGGGTTTCTGTTGCAAGGGTTATTTAAAACGGTCCTGCTGGTTCCCTCTTCCCATGTGAATTCCCAGTATACTTAGCCCCTAAATGTCCTGTCAGTCCTTGTGAGGAAGGCAGTGAGAATGGAACCCAGGTATATCCATGATAGATTCATATGCCAGAAAAGAAGTATCTTTGAGCCAGCCACAATGGAAAAATAATTGAATCCAGACCAGAATAAATCAAATATAACTTTTGAAAGATTTAGTAACATCATAAAAGCCTTATCCCCCATTTAGACAGGCCTTGTCCAGGGGCTTCATAGCTGAAAGAGCCAAGACACAGGCCTATGTAGGTCCCTCCATGATGGGCTCACATTTAAGTGGGAACAACAGTGCCCCCTTTCAACCATCTACAGATGCTTGCTAGGAGCCAAGCAGAGGTTGGGGACTTTGTCATGTCGTGTCCTATGTGTGCTTGGTCCTCCTCTAATTCTGGTCAGGAAGGGACTTTCAGAAGTTGCCCGATGCGTCTTAGTGGCTGTTTGAATCATACTCCTGTTTCATGCTCTTTACCTACAGTATATGGTTGGAAGGACCGACCTATATCTGAGCCTCTGTTTCCATGGGTTATGTGGGAGGAAAAAAAAAAAGAACAGTTTCTCCGCCATTTCAGAATGAAAGAATTACCCCGATTCAGAAGGCCGATTCTAACTCTTACTACCTTTCTTGAATGACCTGATACAGACAAGTATAAAACATGAAACATGACATTTTCACGGCCTGCACAAATATTATTCTTTGAAGAAAACCTATGAACCAGAGGTTCTTGTTCTGTATGACTGGTAACTTGAGCTTCGGTAACATGCCACTCTTCTGAACGGAATGGCTTGTCATGGCAAGCATCTGTGTCACGCTCTAACCTAGCGGCCTCATCCAGCAGCAGCAACTTCCTGCTTGAAGAATGACACCCTCCCAGACTCTGGAGGATGGGAGGACTGTAGTGAACCTTTTTTTCCCTCAGGTGATGGCCCTTTGTGTAACCATAGGAACATCGCCCACGAGGACGGTTAATGCCGCTTTTACCTGATAGAGATGCTGAGAGATCATCCCAAGACATTGAGACTGAAAGTTTGGTGGTGGCAGACTTTCTTACTGAAATAGTTAAACCTGTTCTCCCGGTATTCATTTTTAAAAAGTAATAAACTTTAATAGTCCATCATGAGTGTAGTCATGGCCTATTAAATCCTCTACAGAATATTAATGTTGAAAAAGTGAGCATATATGTTGCAGGATAGGAGCCGAAAAACCACCTGGTATTGTCGTCTGTTCTAGGTTGTGAGCTTCAGTGCTTAAGTCATTAGGTGAACCGTAATATATTAAATATTAATAAAGAATATGTAGTAATTAGGTGGTGGGTAATATATTTAAATATTACTAAGGAATACGTAGTAGTCAAGTGATGGGTAATTCATTAAATAGTGCTGAAGATTACATAGTAATTAAGTGAGGGGTAATACATTAAATATTACTAAAGAAAACTCACGAAGGGATTAATTATGTATTTACCACAGCTCCCATGTTGTATTAACATGTGTGTGTGTGCAAGTCTATATATGCGGGCTTGCTTGCGTGTGTATGTGTATCTATGTGACTGAGCCCAGCTTTTTTACGTCAATTCTAGGGGACTGAACTCCAGTTCTTGGGCTTCAGCAATAAGCCCTTTTCTGACTGCTCCATGCCCTTGGCCCTCGTTTCCCAACATTAATTCTCTAACATTGTGTTGCTAAGTCACTCAGTCTGCTTTTCCTGGTTCCACCCTAACAACTGTGCTCCCTCTGCTTCCCACAGCACCGTGTTTGCTTTGTTGCAGTTTGTGGTGCCCCCGGGAGCCATATGCAGGACTTCCTTCTTTACTGAAGATCCAAAAGTTCAGGTGGTGTCCCTTTGTATTTTATGTCTTGCTTGCTAGACATAATGGAATTCTCTTCTTTCAGTATCTTTCCTACTTCTGTGGCTGAGAGCCGTCACATGTGCCCTGAAAGAAATCCGTATCCGTTGTGACATAATCACCCCAGTCCCCATGAGATGATGATGTGTCCTTGTGTGATTGGACCCCTGGGGACACAGGAGGGCTGCTGCTTACTCTTGCCTCTGCCTTCAGATACACTTATAGAGCCATCCCGGTTCCTCATAACACATCTCAGGGAAGACGGTACCTGAGAAATCGCCTGCTACCCTTGCCATTCATCTTCCTGCCCAGGATCCACTGTGCTTGCTCCCTTATGGCAGCTGCTAGCTACTGTCCCTATTCCACAGCTCTAGGTTGAGTCCAGGCCCTTAGAGAAACATTTCACCACAGAGTGGTTTCCTTCTCAGTTTCCCCGTTAGTTTCATGATTACAGTATTTCCCCATAAAAGACAGGTTTTAATTTTTCAAGATTATGACTCATCTCCAATCATTTAAATCAATTCCTTGCTTTTCACGGACATACTCTTGGCCCTTCAGGACATGTAGGAAGTGGTCCACCCAACATTAGCTATGAGAGGAACATAGATCTTTTCACACGGAAATTCACCTGGGAGTGAGCGGAGGCCAGATACTGGCCTCTCCGCCTTCATATTCCTCCATTATTTTAATCTGCTTCAGTGAAGAATGATTTTAAACTTGTTCCTGAATCATGCAACTTATAAATGGCACCTGTTATCTCTTTGACCACAGTTTAGTGCTAGGAGAATCATAGGTTCTTAGAAACACAAACATGGACCATAGTTCAGTCTCTAATTTTTTTGGGGGGGGGGTTTACTTTGTGTGTGTGTATTCAAATATAGCAAAATACAGATGTAGATCCAGGGAAGACCCAAGTTTATACTATTTAAAGACCTGTTGTAGAGATAGGTAGTAAAATATTTACAAAATAATTCACCGAGCTCCTGGTATGTTACACTGTGGATGATTTTGCTACAGTGGAGAGCACACGTGGGTAGTAATTAGCTTCTGAGTTTGACTTGTTCGCCTGTATTAGAGTCCAGCATTTGATTGACAAATTGAGAGAGGTAACACGTTCTTTTAGCTTTCATTGCAAAAGGACTGGTTTGGAAACATTTAAAATTGGAGGGAGACAATGTAGTGATTTATGGGTGCCTTGTGGCTGTACTGTTCCTGTGATCTTGTTGATATTTACAGCAGAGACAAAGGAAAAATCTGCCATGGTCATCTCAATCCAGTGTCATTTGCTCTCAACCAAATAATTCAGTGGGAGATGGAAAAAAAATAAAAATGAAATAGAGGAAAAAGCCATGTTTAATGTTATACAGTGTAATTTAATTGATTTTCCCCTCTTGGTTTGTTAATGTTAGTGATACACATTTTCTAGCTGGTACTTACTGACAATTCATAATTTATAGGCACTGGTTGGTTTGGCCTCTTCAGGGTAAAGGTGTAATTACTATAAAGTCAACCATTCTTTGGATTTGAGGCCACAGGTACATAAGAGAAAGAAAGATGGCTAACCATTCTTGCCAGTGATTTTTGTTGTTTTATGGGTTGATTTGGAAGGTGTCAGTGGGTTCATGTTGGGAGAAGGATGCTTGGAAGGTGCTTACACAAAGGTCAGAGGGCACTTCACATGTCAGTCCTTTGGTGTGGGACCGAGTCTCTCACTGTCCTGGAAGTTCTCCACATAAGCCAGGCTACCTGACCTGTGAGCTTCTGGGATCCTCCTGTCTCCCTTTGGATATTTCTGGGATTTCAAATGTGAACAGGAGGCCCAGCTTCTTAAGCAGACCCTGACTATTCAAACTCAAGTCCTCACACTCGCAAAACAAACACTTCACAGACTTAGCTCCCTCCCTGTCCCTGACTTTTCTTTGTTGACCATCTACTCATCTTTGCAGCTTTTGTGTGTCAGAAGTGCTGACGCTGACAGCAGCTGGTCTCTCCAGCACACAGAGAGCCATCTGAAATTGTGAAGTTGACTTAGCAAACATGTTTTCTTAAAGGCCTAGTGAGGAACATGCTGTGTCTGTTTTACAAACCACTCAGTCCTGAAGGCATCTAGAGTTCATTAAGACAGGATGTGACACTCATTGTATTCACGGGTAGTAAATGGGCATAATTTAGCATTTAATTTAAAGAAGTTACACATACCCATGCTTTAAAGAATTAGAACTCATAGTATATAAATACCCTTACAATTAGAACGCTGAATTTTTGCAGAGACAATGAATGAAACCAGACTGGGGGGGTGTTATACAATCTAGGATAAGTTTTCCCAGCCTACTCTATGGAAGAATTGAGCGCTGAGTTCAAGAGCACCAGCCTTCAGAAGGCTAATGAGTCATTGTTCACCTTAGTGGCATGTTGGCTTTGCCACTTGTATGTTTCTTATCCTTCAAAGTTCTCCATTCTTCCATCTGTAAAACATACTCGGGGTCATGAAAAGAAACAGAGAGTGAATGGTCTCCAGATGAGAGAGTCTTCAGGTCTGCAGATTCAAAAGCTTCCCCAGCTTTACAACATTGTCATCCCATACAGCTTAAAGTATATCCTTCTGGAAATTGGTTAAGAATAAATATGAATACAAACACTCTATGCATCTGGTGGGATTTAATAGAACTAGAGTAATAGCCCTCATATTATCTAAAAAAAAAAAAATCACTTTTATCACTATACCGTATCAGAAACTGGACAGTGTGTTTTACCTTTGAGAAAGGAAATTTCATGGGACTCTCCATTTCCAGGATTTTCATAACCAGGAATTAATATCAGTATTTTTTTTTGGTCTGTTAATCATTCATTTGGTACTTTTGGAAATGCTCAACAATTTTAGGAAAGCACAGGAAGTTGTTGTGCCCCCTCACCAGACACTGGCAGGATGGAGCAACTGTCCGGGAAGCAGGTGCTGCCCATGACCCCACTGCGACCAGAAGACCCCGTGTCAGAAATCAAGAGGTGCTGAACACCCTGAACATGTTCTGTGCATAATCACACATGCTTCATCCCAGCTAGCACTGCCTGCCTCCCTCTGCTGATTGACATTCTATGGAGAGCAGGGAACTGAGTTCTTTGCTTCACTAATGATCTCAGGTGACATACATCAGTCAGTTAAAGAAAGGACGACCTGAGAAGGTCACCCTTCTTTTCCTGCACCCTTAGTGCTTCTGAAGGCGGCATGGAACAGTCTTTCTTTTCCACAGTGTCCCACGTTGCTGTATTATGTGGTGTCTTACCTGGTACCCTGCACTGAGAGAGACTTCCTCAGTATTCAGTTTGATTCCAAGTATCTTTGAGATTATAGGTCATCCTCTACCTGCCCATCATTGCTGAGTATAGGCTAAGACTGTCTTTTTGCCCCTTGTCATATGAGGAGTCCTATGCTAAGCTGGGTTTTCATAAAATCAGGAGAAACACAGTAGAAGCCCCTGGGAACAGGAAAAAGATGGAAATCAGCCTGGTGCTTTCTGCTTCATGTTGGGACATATCCTTTGCTGTCCATGAACTTTCTTGTCTGGAGAGGGTGTGGCTCTTTGAGGACTTGCATGGTTTTTTCTGTGATTTTTGAGGGTTTAGGTTTTGATAGAAGGCTGACAGCTGGCTATAAATACTTCCTTGGAAGTCCTAGAAGCACTCCCTAAAAGTGGTTCAGAGTGTTGAACATGATAAATGGGTCTCCAGTCACTCTTGGCAGGGAGGAATTAATTATCAAAAAAGCACTGGCAGTCCATGTGGTATTTGAGGCACAGCATCAAGGCAAGTAACATTTGTGTGTTTTATACTGGCTTTTATTTTTTGAGATTACAGTATAATTGCAGCATCCCCCTTCCCCATCTTTTCTCTGGTTTATGGAACTCATATTGTACACAAAGTATTTACTTAATATCTTTAGAGTTTTCATCCTTTGGGCAGATAAGATGGTGTGAGGAACAGCACTGGCTGTATTCTCGTCTTTTAAGGATGAGGAGACTGGAGGGAGAGATCAGAGGACCATAGGGAAAGATGCAGTAGGTATGGTAGAAGGGTTCCATGTTGTGTCCTTGGTATATGGCTTTCCTATTTAATGCATAAATTTAAATGCAGTCCCGAAATCACACTCAATCACAATGGGGCTCGTCTTATTGACAGCCTCAAGGGTCATGAAGGCATCTACACCCGAGAGGCAGGGATGCTGGGGGACGTGTAGAATTCTATCTCCTGATCACAGAAGGGTTACATGCTTCCAGGTCTTTACATAATGCGCCTGTCGACCCATCTGTGTCTTAGATTTGCTTCTGTAAAATGGTGATTGGAAGGAAAGAACCTGGTCATGCTGAGAAGGGACGGTAACCAGTGCTGGTTGGTTCTGTTGCAGTGAACTAGGCAAGAGATTCGGATATGCCAACCAAGGCAGGGGCGTCCAGTATAGAGGGGAAAATATATTGCAAAGAATTGTCTTGAAAGTCAGGAAACTGAGTCCATTGGATTTATGCAGGTTGGGTAGTAATAAGACAGTGGGACATGATAACTTCTGCTTCAGTCAGTGCTCTGTTACTGTAATCATCTGTGACTGAGTTAGAGAAAAAAATAGAAGTTTGTTTAACTTATGGTCTTGAGGCTGAGACCATGGAGGGCACAGCTGCCTTCTGTCACGGACCTTCTCTCTGCATTTAACAAGGCCGGGGCATCAGACAGAGCGGGCATTCCAGCTTCTGCCATTCTACACTCTCTCTTAATGGCCTCACACACACACACACACACACACACACACACACACACACACACACAC
>CAJQZJ010000184.1:3330222-3353961 GCA_907164525.1 Lophiomys imhausi
CACACACACACACACACACACACACACACACACACACACACACACACACACACACACACACGATCTGATCCCAACTGTCACTCAAGGGTCCCACCTCCACAGATCATTAACACATGAGTTTATGAAATTTCTCCATCGTGTGAACTTATGGGAGATGCATGCAAACCACTCAAACAATTAGCAAATCTGAACTCGTGGGCATGGGATACCAGAAGAAAAGTTTACAGGACAAGAGACTGAACTTACTTCAGACCTACTGAATTTAAGTTGTCTCAGCTAAGAGGGTATCGATTTTCTGCACCTGGATGTTTTCCTTGGCATTTGGAGAGGCGTCAGACTGAGACTGGCAGGCTTTGGAGGTCATAATATTCTATGTTAATTCAAACATGAGGGCATGAAGAAAAGAAAAAGGCATTGCTAGCTAGGTCTGGGGAATGCTGACAAAGTAAGGGAGTGGGGAGATCTTTACCCATCTCAGGTTGGCTCCTCAGCCTGCCTCCCTACACAGAACCCCTTTCTCCTTTTAGCCCTGACCTGACGCAACACTTAGGTATGCTGTTCCCTAGGGAGGTTACTGTAGGTGGCCCTGGTTGAATTAGGTTCCTTCTAATGGTTTTCATGAAGTCTGTACAGGAAAGCATGTCTGTTTCATCTTCAAAAATCCCACTGAAGGCGTTACTCAGTTAGGTGCAGGAAGTGGGACAAGTTGCCATTTGTGGAAGAGTAATGGAGTGTTTGTCATACTTTGAGGTTGGTCCCAGCCTCTATTGCCAAGTCTCTTATGTCCTCAGTTTGGATTTGTGTTGTTACTTTTTGTTTGTTTGTTACTTTTTGCTTGTTACTATCCCAGTTATACCAGCCGATAACTGGACCACTCATGCCTCTAAGCCATGTAATGCCATTATTATTTCTTTGAACAGCTTAAATGAGCACTGTGTTCCATATATAGCAATGTGGGTTTTTTTTTTTTAAGGTTCTGTTATTATACTATCAGGCGGGAGAAAATGGTATGATTCAGATAGTTCTTCTAGAGTTTCTTCAAATTAGAAAAAAAGTAAATCTCTGTATGCGTAGCCTGTCATGTTTCCCCAGTGTGAATCAATAATACCCTGTAGGCTGTCTTTGTCTCCCCCACCCCTGGCTGGCTCTCTCTTGGGATCCTTTTCCTCTGGGCCCTGTGCAGGCATCTAGTCTCCCTCCCGCCCATCACAGGAGAGAAACAAAGGATTGTCCTCCCTTTCCACTCAGGGTTATGTATTGGTCAGCCTCAGTATCTTCTTGCATGTTTTTCTGTAAGAGGTCAGACTTCCTGTTGTGGGAACCTTTTATTGAAACAAATAGCATTTATGCCAATAAAGTCAGCCTCCTGTGATTTTCCTTGTCAGATAGGTATTAATGAATTTTGTGCTTCAAGGTAAATGGAATTTACTGTCCTTGTGTTGCTTCTCTTACAAGACTGACCTGTTCTGCTGATGTTCCCTGTGATCTTTTGTAATCAGGAAGACAGAACTCTATAGATTACAAACTTGAGCTAAGCAGCCAGGGTAGGTATTAATCCGTGACCTGCTCTATTTTGTAGGGTATAGAAATCTTCCTAGTGAGCATGGATGTCCTTGTTTATGGGAGTGTATCATTTGAATGTGACCGACAGCTGTGTCTCGCTGTCATGTATATTTGAAATTCTTTGGTAAGGGCAAAAGGAAACCCTTTCTTGAAGCTGCACTTACTGGTAACAAAGCCCCCTGCTTTCCCTGCTGCTCCCCAGAGGAGTGAGTGATGGGGAGCAGATGGGCAGCCACACAAGAAACTGTTCTTGTCGTGATGTTTGGGAAGCTGAAAAGCATACAGAGACTTGTTATTTCTTATGGAATGCCATGGTGATAGCAAATATAGTCACTAGAGAGGCACCACATTCTTCAGGGAAATGCCATTAGCCTGAGCTTAGAGAGGACATGCATGGCTTAAGGTGACTACACCAAGCAAAATGCTGTCATATCTCCAGTTATCCCTTTAGATAAAATCTTGCCCAGAACACTGCGGCTTTCAGAGCTTTCCCAAATTGTGCAGCAGTAAGAATGTGTCGTGATCAGGAAAATGAGCCAAGTGAACCCCACCCCACAGCTAGTGGTGTGATTAGCTTCAAAGACACAGTTTGACTTGGGTCTTGTCTAGTTTCTGCCTGATTCTCACAAGGATTTTCAATGTTTTATTTCACATAAGTGCACAAAATATCATGAGAAGGTTATAAATAGGTAGAAAACAAAATCCAGAGGAAAATGAGCATAAAGCTGGAAGTGAGATCAGCTCACAGGACACCCTCTCCAGCAGGCTTGGGTGAGGAAGCAACCACTCAGTGTCCAAACTGTAAACCATCCCAGTTGTTTGGGAGAACCAGTGAATGCGGTGGCAGTTGCTGGAAACTTGCAGCTGCTGCAGCCTCCAAGACTTACCCTAGGAGTAGTTGTGAAGAGCTGCCGGCACTGATTGATGCTTCTCTCAATGAGACCTGAAAAGTGTTTGGTGATGACCTGCCATCTTGAGATTACAGCCACACAAGAAACTTCCCTTTCCACTCATCGAACTGTATTGATCAGCCTTTGCACCATAAGCTCCTTATATGTTTTTCTACAAGGGAGATATCCAAGAAATATCTAAGACTTGACTTCTTGGGGTATTTGAGGATCTCTCTCTCTCTCTCTCTCTCTCTCTCTCTCTCTCTCTCTCTCTGTCTCTCATGCACACAGGATTCATTAAACATAGGAATTTTATTATGGATAAAACCAGATACAGTCGTAGCATGAATGAGAGAACAATGTGAACTTCCCATCCCGCACCCCTTTCCCCAAGTTCAAGTTGGACTGTCACAAGCGATGTACTGGGCTCACAGAGTGATACTTCACCAGCTGTCATCTTGAAGTCTTCTCACTATGACACAAGTGATAGATGATGTATGTAAATCTGTTATGACTTTATAGTATTAGGCTGTGTTCCTCCTACTTGAAGCTAGTGAGAAGGATAGTTATAGTGTGAAATAATGTTTCCTATAATATAGCATAGTATATACTAATATAATATAAAATAATAAATTTTCTTTACTGTGAAAGATAACATCAAAACAGTGTATTCAGATATGTAAATAAATTCATTTTCCATACAGCATTAATTAAGCTTAAGCCCATAAAATATGTGACTGCTCCAAAAACATTGACCTCAGAGTAAGGCTGCTGCAGTGGACCAGATGCATGTGTGCGCTGCTGCAGTGGACCAGATGCATGTGTGCGCTGCTGCAGTGGACCAGATGCATGTGTGCTCGTAGTACTCTAAGTGGACGCCTACATGCTCCTGTTCTAATGTCTCTGTAGTTAGATGTGGAAGAAGAGACCTTTTAATTATGCAGTAATTTTATGTAAAATTTTCAAAACCTGCAATCAGCATTCATCAAAAGACAAGACTTCCTGACCAAGGTGGTATGTTCAGGTCTTCTAGTACCTTAGGGTGAAATTAAATACAATAAAAACAACTCATAATAATGAGTACTTTCACTTTAAAAGTGTTGAAATGAAATTCAGAGTGGTCTGAATCTCTTCAATTTGTACTTGTCTGTCCAATTTTATCATTTTCCTTCATATTCATTAGAGATCTTACACATCAGATCTTGCATTCGTTTGGTAAATGCTGTAATGACACTTCTGGGTGGTTTCTATAGTGACCCAAGGCATTCTTTCTCTTCCTGCTTATGCATAGCATTGCTCAGTTAGTAGGTCAAAAGATTTTATGCAAATAAATGCTACAAGTTGACTTAATATAATTTTAAAGCAATATCAGTGTCATTACTGTCTTGATCTTCAGTGCCTTATGGAGTTAAAAAGCAGTAGTGTGGAAAACCTAGACTCATTAAACTCTTAGAAGTCATGTTTCATTCTCTGTGTTTCCATTCCCTATGGCTCTTCATTTGACCAACTAAAGTACTGAATAGGAAATTGCAATCTGGATGTATATGTGGAAATTGTCTGTTGATTGATTGGACTGGGGTATGAGAAAACTACTTCCTCTTATAGGCAAAAATTCTCAAAGTGCCTTCATTATTCAGAATGAGCTAATAGGGGCCTTAGACATGATTCCAGTTTGTTTTGTCTCTGTCACAAATTCCTCTTTCTTAGGCTGCCTCTGCTGCATTCATTTTCACACATTGGCACAGTGACCTGAATCCATAGCAGATTAACAACGGGAAATATTGTCTGGCAGCATCTCATGTGTGCTGTGGAAGTCTTTGTAAAAAGCCAAGCCAAGTGTTGTTGCTGGCCAAGAAGAAGCATGCCCCTCTCAAAAGCTATGATCCACCACGCTCAGCTCTAAACACAAAAGTCTGATTTCAAACACAGGCTTCAATTGCTGCAACAAATGAGGGCAGAAACCAATTATGGGTGAAAGAAAAAAACAGCCTTACAAAAATAAATAGGTCTGGGGACTTAACCGCAAGAGGGGACTTGGATGATGAATGTGCTAGAAGTGTCTGTGCCTTGAATCCTGTCGAAAACACTAATGCCCTCTCATCATTCATTCCTGTTTTGACAGTGCAGCATGCCGTATCCATGATGATATATACCCACCTTATGTTTTGGCCCAAGAGATAACAAAATATGCCAGTCTACCCAATGCATATTCAGAACCATCCTGTGTATGTTGGTAAAAGACTGAAAGTATACTTATATCACTGGTGGTAGTGATGTTTTTTGCAAAGAAAATGTAATCGCTTTACTTCTACAGTGAGTATGACTGTGTGATTCATAAGAGTAGGGTAATGTTTTTTTGTGGATTTGTTCCAGAAGGAATAGATCTTTAATAATACTTCTGTTTCTATGACTTTCAGGCTTAGAAACTGTGTCGGCCTCTTATTTAAGGGCCCTAATAATGATTACCAATACTTTTTACTTACTGTTTTCCACGATTTAGGCAGTATACCTTTCAGTGTGTCTGGCAAAATGATTATTGACTAATTAATAGCACGTCTGAAAGAGCTATGTTGTTTTTTGGGGCGGAGCTCGTTGCCCATAAAATCAAAGAAAGGGGCTAGAGGTGGACATACGTGTCCTCTATAAATTTAGTCCCTGCCTCTCATCTCAGCCCTTCATGCCTGTGCAGCCGTGTCTCACGTGGGCCTGGTGCTTATGCTGGAAGCTGCCATTATGTCCTGCCCCTGTGGGAAAGGACTGTGGAAGGAGTGATGCGGATAATGGGCTCTCCACCGTGACCTGAATGTGTTGCTGGATGTTCACTTGAGACAGAAAGCATAAAGTGCTGCAGATCCGTTCAGGGCAGCTGGTGGTGATCAAGCCTTGCTTCCCCGTGCTTCGGGCTCCAGCTCCTTTTAGAGACCTTGTGGATTCTGTTGTCCAAATACCACCATCCTGGCTTTAACTGCACTGCACCCTCTTGTTGTTTTCCATGTATGACTGGAAAAACAAACCCACCCTCAGAACAGACTGTTAGGATGCTTTCTGCTGTGAGCTTGGTAGAGAAAAGGCGAGTTCATGGTGGATGGTGGACAGAGCTGAGGCCGCTTGTGGTTTCAGAGTGGATGAAACCCCGTAAAAGCATCAGTTCCTCTGAACATTCTCAATGTTGTTGCGCTACATATTTTATATTAACAGGTGGCGTGTTCCTAAGCTATTATAGATGTGGTCGGTTGGCTTGTTTGTTTCCGGGGTATTATTGTTATGGTTGTTGTTTTGTTTTCAGTGAGCTCTTGTGGACAACTATAAACACACACTGTGACGATGTGCACATCTCTGGTGGCTCCCTGTCCCGTTACAGACATTAGGTGGTATTGGTCAGCCCCACGGTCTCAGGCAAAAGTGCTTCTCTTAATTTCTGCCTGGATTGAGCCACTTCAGATGCTGAACTGCAGCCCAGTTCCGTAAAGATATTTGACTTGACAAAATGCTAATTTCAGGCTTAGTCTTTTTGGAAAGGAGCCTCACTCACACTGACTCCTACCTTTAGCCTTGGGCTGAGACTAAGTGTGACTTTGTGTCACTGCTTTTATACTCATCTTAAACTCAAAGTAAAACATGATTTGCTCCAAGGTAGAGCAGTTACCCTTCTGAGAAGGCACCACTGGGGGGAGGATGCTCCACCTTTGCCCTTCTCTCCTCAGTGTGGGGCGGGGCTATTCCAGCACCTGCTAGAACCCATGTTCATGCTCCTGCTCAATTAAGAAGTAGATCATCTGATTAACTTAGCAAGTAACTATAATAGGCTATCATAGTACCTAACAGAATGACCGGCTTGCATAACCATTAGTTTGCATTTCTTAATTATCCTAAACAGTTTATGACAATTAGTAGTAAAAGGCTGAAACATCACATTTCATTTTTTTTTCTTTACCTCCTAACCCTTCCATCCCATTTCTCTGGGGTGGGGTGTCCTTATATAACAGTCTCTCATCTCAGTTGAGAGGTTGTATGAGGGCCAAGAGCCTCTTCATTCATTGGGGATCTACAAAGCAGTACCATCAGTGAAAAGTGTCTCATTGCCTGGGAGAGAGAACTACTAAACAAACAAACCAATAAGCATACAATAGATAAAAAAGACTAAAAAATAGAAAAAATATAACTAATATATAAAAAATAAATAAAAATTAAAAATTAAAAATAAGAAGTCTATGTCCAAGTTCCCTTTGGTGTGTTAGTTGTAGTATCGATACCTTCTACTATATAGCTAAAATCCTACTATAAGTGAATAGATGCCATATGTGTCCTTCTGAGTCTGGGTTAGTTCAGAAATAAACCTGCTAAGAGACAAGCAACATCTGCTTACCCTAATATAAGAGATAGATAGGGCCTCTTCAAAAACCTCAAGAGATCTGCAGAATATGGCATTCAAAGATGTTTTCGTAACTTTAGATTTTTTTATATCAAGACATATCAACTCCTGACAGCACCCCCTATTCTCCTCCAAGTAGAAGATGAGCATCGAAGAATCTCCAGTGGGAGATGATTGAATTAGTCGCAAGCCTATCTCTTGGTAGGAAAAGCCCCTTGCTCCAACTGTAGACAGAATGCTGTCCAAAAAGGACAAAACCTGGAAGCAGGTAAGTCGACAGCCTAGCTCTGCCAAGACAGGGTAGTTAAGTCCTTCATAACCCCTGCTCTACAATCAATGTCTGTCAGAGAAACGGGGCCAAACGACTGAAGAGCGATGCTGTAATGTATGGAGATAAAATGGGAACTGCAGGCAGCCACTGGTATGCCATTTCTTAGTTTGGGAAGCTGCAGGCCCTGTACTTCCTATAAAATCAGATATATTTATCCCTCTCAGGTCTCTGAGGTGGTTGAAGAACAGATAGCTAGAGTCTCATATTTAAATTTTGAGTTGTTTAGGAGTCAAGAGAGTGTTATAGATCTAAGAAGATACTTTTAAAATTGTGTTGCAAGTTAGTATGAATGTTGAGTCAGATATAGAACTTTAAACTCATGGAGATGTTTAGATAGTAGAATGTTAAAGTCACGTACCAAATACATATGGACTGGTCATTGGGAATGTACGTTAAGCCATATAACCCTCATAACTGTGGCCTAATTACCTCTATTGTACTGTATTGTATTTATTATTATAAGAGAAAGAGCCATTTGTTAGACTGAAAGGGGAAACTGTAGGGGGAAATAAGATATACCTTAAACTTAAAAGAAAAAAAAAAAAGGGAAGAGGATGGGGGTTGAGGGTGGGAGGGTGGGACTGGAGGGGGAATAGGGAGGGGACTGCGATTGAGATGTAACTTGAAGAAATTAAAAATAAAGGGAAAAAAAAAGAAATAGATCATCACACTGATTATCCGGCTTTCATTCATTCGTCAGTCAAATATCAGGATCTGCAGTGAAAGCCTCTATGGGAGTGCCAGGCATGGAACTTAGTATAACACTCCCTTGTTTACCAAGCATGGGTTTCATCCCCAGTACCTGGACAAAAAGTCTGCATTTTAGGTATGGAAAGGAAAATGTCTTCTTAAATACCAGAACTCAGTAAAGCCTTTGTAACTTTCACACACACACACACACACACACCTCAAAAATAGATTTAAATGCACGTTAGTATTCTTGGGGGCTTTTGTCAACATTTGAGGACTCTCATTTTTACCACTTTACAGCAGCCTCTGGCTAGTTTGGCCATCATTTCTTGAGATTTTTTTTTCTAAGAAAATTTGTTGGGAAGGGGTTTTGTGAGATCATAAACATAAACCCTGAGGTAAATTGGTTTTCTCGTAATGGGTCAGTGAGTATTGAACCAAGGGACTGGAATGGAACTGGATTAGGCCCACATTTAACTTGAAAAAAATAGTATATTCTCATGAAAATTAAAATTGCTTTAGAATCCTCATGTTTGAGAATTTTTAAACTAGGAACCTAATTTAACTTACTGTGTGCCTTTCATCTGTACCTAAAAGAATCACCTGGGAATCTTATAAAATTTTAGTTAATTGTCCTAAGGGAAGGTATGAACACTGGGAGACTCCTCTAGGAACATATCGTCTTCTTCCCCCGGAAAATAACCTAGGAAGGGCTGTATGTGAACAAAGGATGCTTTGAGTGAGTCAAAAATGGCTTCTCACAAGGAACCACAAGGTTAAAACTTAATGTTAACTGGCTAGGTAACTGATCCATTCATTTGGAATATATCATTTTTTAAATTTACTTGTTTGACTCAAAATGGCTATTTATTTTCTCTGTGTCCATTTGTTTTCTCATCAGTATGACAATGCAGCTGAGAAAAGGTGACTTAGAAAGGAACCGTTTCATTTGGCTCAGGGTTTGAGGTGAAGAAAACAGGTGACAAGAATGTAAGCCTGCTGACTGGTCACACTGAGTCTGTAGTCAGCGAGCAGAAATGAATGTTAGTGCTCAAGTCTCCCTCCATTCCATTCAGTTCAGAACCTTAGGACGAGCGTGGAAAGGTGCTGCTGTGTTCATGGCATACCCTCTCTCCTCATGTAGATTTCTCTGTGAATGTTCTCACAGGCATGTGCAGAGATTTGTCCCCAACGTGATCCTAGATCCCATTGGGTTGACATTGTCACATACTCTGGCCTCATGACAAAGCACGTATTTAACCACTTAATGAAAGGCATGTTTCTGGCAGCTCTAACATGTAGCACAACTTCTCTAAAAATTCTCACCTGTTGACCTTTAGCTGTATGTTTACAAGTTGTGGTTCAAGTGGGACATGCCCCCCCACCCCCACCAAGGTCTTTGAACACTTGGTGCCAGCAGGTGGCGCTTTAGGGGACATTATGGGCATTTTAGGATGTGGAGCCTTGCAGGAGGAAGTGTATCCCTGGAGGTCGGCTTTGAGAACATATAGCCTTGCCCTGCCAGTTGTCTCTCTGAGTTTCATGTGTGCAGATAAGATGTGATCTCTCAGCTTCCTGCTCCTCCATGGGTCTCCAGACATTACACCTTGCCCCTGGTGGACTCATAAGCCAAAGCTGGTTTTAATTACAGCTTTTTATCACAGCAACAGGAAAGCAGCTGGTGAATAAGTACTTCCAGGTGTTAATAAGTAGGAATAGTTGATAAGTTGAACAATCTGATAGAAAAAAAATGTGAGTTAGAAAAACCAAGACTTCTTCCAATCAAGAAGAGATTCTAGAGAAGATCCAAGTTTGAATTCAGGTCCTATAAGGCCCTACCTCTCACTGTCAGCAGCTTCTCTGTCTTCAGAATGTAGAGGTGCCAGACCTCTGTGGGTCAAGGAGCAATGCTTAAATCCAGTCGTTAGCCATTAGCCACAGGAGGCTGAGTTACAGCCTTCATCGCCTTATACCATCAAGTCTTTTGCCCAAGGATAAAACAATGGAGAAGTAACAAACATTGCAGAACCTCCAAGTACCTGGTGGTCATGTTGACACTTACTAGGTGGGAATGTCATCGGTTCCAGTCCATATTGTCTATAGTAGATGCCCAGATGTGATGGTTGAAAGATTCTTAAGGCCAGGAAACAAAAGATCATCACTGTGAGGGAGGGACCACTATGAACAAAGATATGTTCAAAATGTTCAGTAAGAAAAGATGTAAAACATTCCAGAGAGAGCTATGAGTCGTTAATATAAATCAGTTTTGACAAACAGGAAAAGAGGAAGGCAGCCAGGCCGGCTGTTCTGGAGCTAATCTAAGTCACCTCTTAGGTCAAATCGAGAACACAGTAGAGGACAACTTACTGAAGCAGTTGTCCCTGGAGGAACCAGTGTCAGTGTGCAAACCTCACAATGTTTCTATCGAGATTCAGAAATACTAAACTATGATCTATAAATAAAAGATGTAAACCAGCTAGCATTTCCCTTTTCATTTTTGTACTTTTGCTAACAAGTCATTTACTTCCTTCCTTTGTGGGGCACACCATCGCTTATGGAGCTTGTTATAATTTCCACTTTACTTCTCCCGTCAGAATTTATACTTTTCTTCAGACGTTCATGCTTTTGAAGGACAGAGTAATTAACTTTCAGGATAATCACAAATGCATAGTAACATGTTCCACTCAGAGGTCTTTGCCCGGTTATTATTTTGTCATGGGCATAGTTTATCAATTTTATTTTATCTCATTGTTAATTCATGAAATCTCAAAGATAAATATGCTTAGCATATTGCATATAAAATATCAATACCACAGAACAGGAAAGTAATTTAGCTTAATTGTTGTCAGTTAATACATCACAGACTTCAGGGCTGTGTTTAAAGGTCTTTGAAGCGTTCGATGAAGTTTTACGGAAAGTTACCACAATAAATTCAGCTGATGAATATTTCCCCAGTTGGTTAACTTTTCCCTTTTTTTATATGACGGCCTGAGGATCCAAGGCATGATAGCATCAACATCCACACCACATGTTTATATGACCTCAGGGTAATCTTTACACTTATTGAATGTTTTGTCTTGTTATGCTCATGTTTGTTTCTTCTCAAAAAAAGTTAAGAGAACTTTTAGTACCGTTATACACGGCTGAAAGTCATGACAAAAATAAACTGATGAACATAGCTTAGAAGAAAATGACGTATAGAAGTTGAGTAAGGATTGGAATAGAATTTGAAATGATAAGACATGGGGCTAGTTTTCCTCAGGCTCTGAGTCTTAAGATTCAGTGAATTGAGTCTGAACACTGTGAACATGGCATTTGTACGTGCGGTGTACTTTCTTTAACTCTAAGGTGTTTTTATTTTTCACAGAATATTTGAACTGAGATTGCATGCGTCCTCCAGCTACTGCTACTTAAAAAGTCAGCTCTCCTTCCTCGATGGCACTATTGGCATTTTGCTTTTTTTTTTGTATATTCATTTGTAGAGGTAGCTTCTATAGGATGAGAATAACCCTGTGTGTGTGTGTGTATTCATGTGTGCACACATGTGTGTGTGTTCATGTGTAGAGGTACATATGCGTGACTCTGGGTTTCAAGGCCAGAAATCAACCTCAACTGTCTTTACCACTTTGCACTTTATTTTCTGTATCAGAATATTAGTTATTTGTCTCATTGTGTGACAAGGACAACGGTTCACTTTGGCTCACAGTTTGAGGGTACAGGGTATTGTGGTGACGAAATCATGGCATCATGACTCAGTTGTGGGATAAATCTCTGAAAGGGGAGAAAGTTAATCAACTGGAGAAAATATCCATCAGCTGAAGTATTGTGATAACTTTCCTTCAATTTTTATCTCATGTTTCAAAGGCCTTTAAACAAGCCTTGGAGTCTGCAATGCATTAACTGCCAGCAATGCTGTTTGCATTATATCCAACAGCAGAGAGCTATGAATGCTCACTCAAAACTCCCTGTTCCCTTCTCCTTTTTATTCAAAGTTAGACCCCAGCCCATGTAAAGGTGCTGCCCACAGCTCATCTGGGCCCCCTGCCTCAGTTCCTCTGCTTCATGCAGTAACTTAGAGGCTGATATAGTCTAGGTTAATCCTCACAGGGATGCCTGGTGGTTTGTCTCCTAGGTGGACCTAGATCTTGTCCACTTGGTAATCAGTATGAGCTCTCACACTGCATCTCTCACTGAACCTGGAAGTCTCTGATTGGCTAGACCTGCCAGATATTGAGCTCTGAGAATCACCTTGTCTCCATCTGGCACTGAGCTGGGGTTATAGACCTGGGCCACTGTGTCCATCCCTCACTGACCAGTTTCAGCAATCTTTATTCTACACTTTGCCCTGTTTTATTTTAGTCTCTTGGGGGAATTTTCTGAGTGTGTTGACTTGTGTTCCATCTTGTACAGAAACGCTCCCGAGGACAAGTGCTGTTTGACAAAGTCTGCGAGCACCTCAACCTTCTAGAAAAGGATTACTTCGGTCTCACATACCGAGACGCTGAGAATCAGAAGGTGAGAGGTCAAATAAATATGACCCGTTATGGTGGGATTGTGTATTACTCTAAAGAAGTGGCCTGAAACCACACTTGATCTTAGCCAAAAGGCTGAGAAGCGATAGTGGCCTGAAACCAATAGACACTTTGCTTTCTCTCTGTCCACTGCCTGCCCCATGCTCATACATAAAGGTGTCCCTAAATATGATTAATGTCCCCTTTTCTTCGTGAAGAAAATCCTGGGCAACTTCCTGTATCCTTAAATGTCTTTGAAACAGTAGGTCAGTTCCAGTTTTCATCCTTGAGCTTTAGTGCTGGGAAAACATTTGACAGGGGACTTTTCCCCATAGTATAGTAACCAAGTTCTTGAACCCATGAGAACCAAGTATTTAGATTCTTATATGGAAAACTTATTCTACCTCAAATTCTGTGACAAAATCGTGGCTGTGATGCAAACAGTTAGACTGTTTACATTTACTGACCAATAGCTGTCCAGTGTGTTAATAGGTGTTCATTGTTTAGGGATATCTCTGGATGCTTGCACCTGTAATGGCACCTCTTCAGAAAGTCATCCCACAACTAAGCAAGGAACAAAGGAGGGATAGTTTCTATTGTGTAGATGCTAAAAAGAAAGAAAAAGAAAAAAAAAGTGAGGCATGAAAGTTCTGTTCATATGGATCACTTGTTTTTATTACACACAATTCAAGAATATTCCTACTGAAATGATAGACAATGTCTGACTTCATTATTAAGCAACTGACTCTTCCCAAGAGAAGAATTTTATCAGGCATTAATTGTAAATGCATGTGTTTCCTTATTTAGTATTTGTGCCCTCACAAGGCTTTAAAGGAGGCCACCATATGTGTGGGAAGAGCCACAGTGGAGAGGGCGTTCCCATCAAGGCTCCCTCGGTGCACTTCGGGCTTGTCTGTGTCTAAGCATAAGATTCGATTTTCTTCTTCTTTGATTCAAATTCATACTGTTATTTCCTTTTCAGAATTGGTTGGACCCTGCTAAGGAAATTAAAAAACAGATTCGAAGTAAGTTCTTCAGGTTCTTTTATGTGGTGTGGTGACGGTGTTTAGAGAGGATTTGCGTGAACTGCTAACCCACACTCAAGTGGTGGCTCTTGTGAAGAAGAAATAGTTCAGAGACAGATTGCAAGCTGAGATTTGATCTGCCACGAGGGTCTAGCTCCAGGAGGACCTGTTTTTGTTATCACAACTCAGAAATTAAAATGACTTTGACAGGTGACCTGTTCCTTGCCTGTACACAGATGTGAAGTGCTGTTTAATCCATTTTGATGCGCTTACTACTTAATCATTTAAAGTTCCAAACTTAATTATTAATGTTAAAACTGATGTACAAAAACCACAGTAAAATTAACCATTTGGTGATTTTGAAAGGGGATAACAAACCAGTTGTCCTTTGTCATTGGCAACCGTTCCTCTCTCCCTAAAGCGAAGAGATGTACATTTCTGCTGGGTTTGGTGGCAAATGTTCATAAATCCTAGCTTTGAGGAGCTGAGGCAGGAGGATCACAAGTTCAATACCAAGCCTAGACTACTGAGTAATATAAAAGTAATATAAAGTATAATAAAAGTATAATAAGTAATAAAAAGTCCATCTCAAAGAGGCAGAAAGTCATCAACAACAAAAAGTGTCTGTTTCCTAACTGAGAAGACTGTCCCATAAGTGTTCCACAAAACTGGAATATAGGTAGCGAATAATATTAAACAAGTTGCTAAATCTAGTGATTATATGCAAACTAAATTGAGACATTGTTTTTCACTTATTCTATTTGTGAAGTTTCATAAATTTAATACATGTTTTAAAAATAACCTTTACTGGTAAGTACATACCAAATTGGTAGAATGAGATCTTTTGGAGAATGGAGCTCCACAATTAAGTCACAAAGTAATTTATGATATAAAATGCTGTAGAATTCTAAGATTTGTCGGGCATTGAAGATTAAGAAACTTTTTGTATGACAGTTTTTTGTTTATCAAAGTTTGTAATTTGAAATACTACAGTGGTGCACACAAGGGGTCTACATTCCTCTGTTGGAGCTGTTGCACTTCCTGTTTCCCACAAGGCCATCCTTTGACCAGAGGCAGGACTGGCTGCTCCTTTGTATAAGCTCCCTGCCCCAGACTGTTTATTTGTCACTTCCTTTCTCCTCCATCCTCTCTCTCTCTCCCCTCTCTACCTCTCACCTCCTCCCTCCCCCTCTCTCTTCCTTCTCTCCCCCTCCCAACCTCTTTTTAATTTCACTTTCTCATTAATTGCTGGTTTAATGTATTTCACTGGCTTTTTGTTGTTGTTGTTTTTGTTTCGGGCCTTGTTTGGCACATAGATTGTATCATTGTCTCCTTAAAATTTCCACGGGTTTGCCAGTGCACAGAAAGACCTTGAGTTAATCACAGCACACACTTAGGACTGTGACTCCTGCACAGCAGTGGTCTTCACAGGGACAGCACATCCACACACTTCCCTTATTAGGACTACAAGGACACTTAAAAACCAAAGATTCAGCACAACATCCCAAGGCTTAGAAATGAAAATCTCTGGGATAAAGCTTAGCAACTTGCATTTTTCAAAACACTTCCAATACATTTAGGCTCACTATCAGAAGTTAAAACTTTAAGAGCAAATATGTTTATTAATAACTATAAGCACTTATAACAAATATAAATACTTATTATGTAACAACTAGCCCTAAGAATAACTATAAACACCTACTACCTAATAACTAACCCTTACCTTTTAGAAGGATACAGTCTTTGGGGCAGGTCCTCAATCATAGGTCCTTTTAGGGCCCTTGGTCAACAGTCTTTCTGCAGGAACACCTCAGGTGTAGGTCCTGTAGGGTAACTGACTATTGTATTGCTATGGCAGCTTCAGGAGCCTAACTTGGTCAGTTTGTCTTAGCCAATCTGCTGCTGTTGTAGCTGTCAGGCTGGGGCCAGCCAGCTGTGGTATGAACTAGGCCGCCCTATAAACTAGTTGAACCCCTCAGGGCAAATGCTGTGCCATGAAGTTTAGTACTTGACTTTTTGCTGCCTTGCTTGAGGCCTTCTCCGCTCTCCAGCTTCTTTCCACCTCAAGGTAAAAGGTGTTCTCTCGAAGGATAAGAGGTGACTTTCTTTTTTAGTTCCAATTGAGATCCGCTTTTCAGTCTGCCTGCCTTGGCTCCACCAGATGATACAAGCTGCTTGGCATCTCGACATCTCTAGTGTGGGAACCCACTATGTCATTAAATAGGGTCTCTCCTAGTTTCACTTGGCTTCAGCCTAATCTGGGTTCCTTCCACTTCCTAAGGCTATTAGCAGCCAAAAACAACACTAAGCCATAAACCCTGTTTTTAGTCCATATGCTGCCATGCCAAGTGCCCACAAATGCCAGGCTGATCTTCATGCCCCCTTTTTAAGAGGCCATATCAGAATCCCCTAGATATTCACTAAATCTAATTCATATTGATATAACTCTTCCATTACAACTATCATTTCCAAATCTATTTGTAGAATAAAGGTTTTGTGTTGGAATGTATTGCTTATAATTTCTGCTGATTTCCAGCTTTGAGTGGTCACAGGACTTGTCACTGAGTCAAGGCTTACTTGAAGTCTATGAAAATTATGAAAACCAATGAGTCTTCTTCCCATGAGTAACCCACTAATTTGAGTCCCACTTGTTTGGTGTAAAGCCAGTTCCTGTTATTAACTCACCATGGGCAGACACTGAAAGGGACCTGTTTTAATAAGAACTGACCAAGAATCAATAGGAACATAAAATAAGACTAGTTTTAGAAGAACAACAACAAAAAAAAAAACACTTTTTGAAACTGTAGAAAAACGATCACTAAAAATGTATTTGATTGACAAATATTTATGGCTTGTAATTCTTAAAGCCCGTGTTCCATTCTTATCTTGAATGGCTTGAAAATGGTGTTAAGCACCCAGTAATAGCTGGGTAGATGCTGAGTCTTCGGCATGTAGAATCTTAAGCATGAGACAGGTAGTAGTTCAGAGATAAACAAGAAGGGCCAAGTGGGGCTGTGACACTGATGACAGAAATGTAGACACTGACAAAGCCAAGTATTGCATCATCTGCAAGAGATGAGCCAGGGAAATGTGCTCAGGGCCGCCCCTTTGTCCAGGGTGTTTGGGAGTAGCTTGCAGAGCACCTGAGTTCCCAAAAGTCATTTCACAGACAGGGAAGTGGAAGAGGGCTGGGTAAGGAATTGATGTTCAGCAGGGTCACAGAAACATGGAACAAGAGCAAGCCTGTGGCATGAACAGAAGTGAACCTTGGAGGGACTTTCCAGGTGCTGCTAGAGGCAATGATAAAAAACCTTCAGTGTACTTACTGACTGAAGGAGGCAAATACAGTGTCTCAGAGATGGAATGTCCAGGATTTGATAACTCACTATATCTTAAAGCCAAGAAAAATGAAGAATGGGTAAGATAAAGGAAGATTATGTCTAAAAAATTACAGAAAAGGAGAAAATGGGTGTTCTGCTTCATGTTTATGTTGACACAACCACTCAGTTACTGAAATGTGGCCCTCAGTGTGCATGTGCGGGATGGCCAGCTTAAAGGAGAAGTGGTTTGTTTTAGCTCACAGTTCCATGGTCACTTGGCTTATTTGCTCTAGAACCTGTGACTTGGCAGAGACACTAGAATGCTGCCAGGAAGGAGGGGCTGGGCCAGGGGCAGGGGAAGGACTAACTTTTTTAACAGTGTCCCTCCACTAACTCCCATGAAGCTATGAATCTATAAGTGGACTAACCCATTCCTGAGGCTAGAGCTGTCATTTTCCGGTCACACCCCAAAGCCCCACCTGAGCATAGCGTCAGTCAGGACCAAGCTTTGAGGGAACATTTCAAATCCAAACCATAGCATTCAGTAAGTCTAGGTAATGCTTTAAGGGTAGACATGCACAGACAGTGCGAAGAATAGACTGGCCAACGTCTGCCTGACATTTTTGTTACTGGAAAACATGCCATGGGCAGAACATGGCACAGTGTATTCAGATATCCAATGCGTCAAAACTTTCTCTTGAACAAGAAAGGAACCTTCAGCAGAGCAGCCCATTTGTTGAAAGCAATATTCACTACGATAAAACTTTCCCATAAAATAAATATATGTTCACTCTACCCTTGATGTTTACTGTGATGGGATAAATAGCAAAGCAGAAAGGAGTTCTGTCTATGCTTGGCATGTGAGCTATAAGGAAATTCATAGCAGTAAATAGCCAATTCCAGTGATCTGGTGCAGGATTACCCATCATTCGCTTCCCTCCCCATTTGATAGAGGTGTATCCTTGATCATGAAAAAAGGAGAAAATTTAGTCAACTTCCTTGCTTTCTAAAAGTGCCAGTGAATGATTTGACTGGGGACAAGATTTGAAATTAAATTATCTGTGAAGTTCAGTTAACAGGGATCAAAAGATGTCTGGTATTAACTCCTGGAGACAAGGTACTTTGAGCTTTGAATTTGTTCCGATTTCTGTCCTACCCTTCTAGGTGGTGCTTGGCATTTTTCATTTAATGTGAAGTTTTACCCGCCAGACCCTGCCCAGCTAACAGAAGATATCACCAGGTATTTGAAAGTTGACTGTGGGAACAGTAGGCATTGGGGAGAGCCAGGCATCTCTTGAGTGCTCCAGGAAGAACATGCATACGTCTGGCAGCCTGACTCACCCTCTCTCAAGGAGCAAACAAAAGGCAGCCAAAGAAGCCCAAACATGAGGTGCCAAGAGTTGCCAGATACTGTCCACTCACAGTTGAATCCTCAGTGATAACTTGATATTTCAATCTGTCTGACCCTCCTGGGAAAACATGCGGAGCTGAGATACAGTCACCACCCCACCACCAGCCAAACTGGATGGTATGCAGCCGTAAATGATACACCAGCACTGAGAGATCCTGCTTTAAAACTTAAAATTCAAGCCTCTTTCTATAGTTATGCTCCAAATGTAACAACCTGGCACTTCATAGCTGCCTAACAACCAGAAAAAGACACTCATGGCAGGGGGCGGGTAGGGCATGAATAAATTTAAAAGTTCATTTTCTTACGTGTGTACACAAAAGGGAAATGGTGGAATTTTTTTTTTCTGGGAAGATATTAAGAAATGGATCGCCGGGCAGTGGTGGTACACACCTTTAATCCCAGCACTCAGGGAGGAAGAGGCAGGTGAATCTTTGTGAGTTCAAGGCCAGCCTGGTCTACAGAGTCAGTGCAGGACAGCCAAGGCTGTTACACAGACAAACCCAGTCTCAAAAAAAAAAAAAAATACTAAAAAGAAAAAAGAAATGGATCTAACATACAATATTCCAGTTTGTTGGTTGTTGACTTTAGAGAACGAAACGGGATTCCCTTTACAAGACTATAGTGTATAACTTAGTCTGTTCTTGCTCCTGTCCCAAAAATACCAAAGACTGTGTGTGGTTTACAAATAGAAATTTACTTGATGCATTCTGGAACCTGGGAGTTCAAAGTAAGGGTGCTGCTCTGGCCATTCTGATGAGGGTCCTCTTCCTAGTTGAAGGCCAGCTTGTTACTGTGTCCTCCCCATGGAGGCTTCCTGTGAAGTCCTTTAAAAGGCACTGATTATGTTTAGGAAGGCCCCTCACTCAGGGTCTAACCATCTCTCAAAGGCCCCAGCCCCACCCCATCACACTGGGTGGAGCCAGCACTTCAGCAGTTGGATTTGGGGGCAGACACTGGGACTGTCATTGTCAGTTTGCATGTCCTTGTTGGTGTTTCTGCATTGTGATTTGTCCCTTGCTGTGTTTGGTGATAAGGTTATGACCAAAATAACGTAGTCTTGTGTGTGCGTGGTTTTCTATGTAAGCCTCGCGTCTTTTTTGGAAGGCTTTTCAAAGAAAAGAAATTACTTAAAACAATGTCCTCTACTTGCTGCGTTGAAATAGAGCTTTATCAAAATCTTCGAAAAACATAATGATTAGTTCTAGGGTTTTCTTTTATATTTGCAAGAAATTAGAGACAATTTATCCTTTGCCCATATAAAGATACTTCTGTTCAGGGCTGAGTAATTAGTTATGACAAATTTGTGGTTATAGACCCGAAATGTGCTTGGACTTGTAAATTCATTCACAAGTCCTGTCTTCTGTGTAGTATGTATGAAATGTGTAAGAATTCTAATAACAAACATGAGATAGATTAGCTACTAATGTAGTTGCTTTATAACTTCGTGGCAGAACTATATGAAAAATGTTTTTATGTTTTTCCCATTTAAAACTATTTACCTATAATGACACAATTCCCAGGTTTCAAGGTAGGGTATTTTTGTAGAATGTGTATTAACTAGATTTAAGGAAGATATCACACTAAAAAGAGATAAAAGAGCTGGGTGTGGTGGCCCACACCTTTAATCCCAGCACTTGGGAGGCAGAGGCAGGTGGATCTCTGTGAGTTTGAGGCCATTAACCACAGAGCAAGTCCAGGACAGTCAGGGTTACACAGAGAAACCCTATCTCAAAAAAAAAAAAAAAAACCAACAACCAAAAACTGAGAGAAATGAAGGAGTAGAAGTTACTTGTCTTAGAAATGCAGCCACTAAGAACAGCGTTCCTAAAGCACAGTGGTTGGGTTATCTGAGGTTGGCTTGGTTATGTAGCAAGACCTGTCATGTAGATTTCAGAATGAGCCCCCCCCCCCCCAAAGGGTGCGTGGAGTCTGATGGTTTTATATAAGATCATTCTTTTATATTACAGTTCACCACAACTGATTTCCACAATACTAGGAAAATAGATCTTTAAATGTCTTTCACTCTGTACTTGATTGATAAAGTCTGTTTTATTATGAAAAGTTTCTTCTAGGTTCTCTAAATATTACTTGTACCCCAGTAGCTTCTCCTTATATAGACTGGCTATAGGTGAAATCGTTAGAACAGTATGCAAATGTGTCCTGAAGAAGCTACTGGCCTGCGAGAAATTGTTTATGACTATTAAATGCTCTCCTTTGTTTAATTCCTCAGCAGACTCATACATGAGTATAGTGTTTATAGAACATTGCTCACCTTGTACTCCCCTCCCCCGGCTCTTTTCAGTGCATCCTAATGCTAGCTCTCTTTGTTCTTTCGTCCCCTGGAAGGTACTACCTCTGCTTGCAGCTGAGAGACGATATTGTGTCTGGAAGGCTGCCCTGTTCCTTTGTGACTCTTGCCCTGCTGGGCTCCTACACGGTGCAGTCTGAGCTCGGGGACTACGATCCCGACGAATGTGGGAATGACTACATCAGTGAGTTCCGCTTTGCACCAAACCACACGAAGGAACTGGAGGATAAAGTGGTTGAGCTGCACAAGAGCCACAGGTTGGTGCAGGAAGCCGGTGGGCGTTCACTGTGGGATTGCAATGAGAACATCAGGTCTCCTCTGAGTCCAGGGCGCTGAGGGCTGTATGGAGACCGCGCATGGGTAAAATGGTGGCGTAGGTAAACTCCCTCCCAAATATCCAGGCATTCATTTGTGAATGTTCCTTCAAAGCTGTATGTCTCAAGATTATTTTCCCATGTATATGCTAAGTATTTGCTACCCACAATGCCTGGGAGCAGATATGTTTCAAATTTCAGATGTTTTCAGACTATAGGATGGTTATATTAATTACATAGTACCATATCTTTGAGTCTAAATAAGAAATGTCATGTATGTTTCATAGACACCTAATGTGCATGAGCTCTAGGTGAACTTTATACCGTGTTTTTGGAATGCCTCAGGCTTCATATAAATGCTTTAAAAGGTTCAGATTTTTGGAACATTTCAGCTTTGGGATTTTGAATTAGGGATGCTCAAACCTAATGGAAACCAGCTTTCTTAGGGGGAAGCTAAGCAGGAGATTTTTGAGCCCTACCAGGTGGAGGGAAAGCAGCAGACTGTCATAAAGGAGCAGATGTGGCCAGTTGCTTTTTGTTTTCATCTCTAAGAGATTGGAAAGTTGTAACAGTTACTTTTTCTAACTAGAGGAATGACGCCAGCCGAAGCAGAGATGCATTTCTTGGAAAATGCCAAAAAACTCTCCATGTACGGGGTGGACCTGCACCATGCCAAGGTATGTGGCTTTAAAGCCTAGTCTGCTTTTTTTTTTTTTGTTACTGCCACAAGCTGGAATTTGTACTTTATTTCGTGGAAATGAAAACATCTGTGCTTCAACCCTGTGTACCTCTGAGAACCTATTCCATGTTAGAAACAAATAGTGCTCATCTTGGTAGGGAGGTGGGTACTCGATGGCTCAGACTTAGGTCCCTGCTGTGGCCAAGGTTCGCGGAAACCTGGCGAAAGGTGAGTCTCTGTTCCCTGTTGATTCTACAGTAAACTTAACCCTGACCTAGGAGCCCTGCCTTCCCCGACACAAATACGTCTCCCACTCTGTGCAGACATGAGCCCTTTGTGACCCCGCCTCTGCCTTTCCTTGGACACACCCTCTTCGTCAGAACAGTCCGGCTCCTGTCTGTCTATCAAAACTTGGCCAATTGTCCAAAGCCAACTGTTACATCTGTTATGTGTTACAGTATTTGCCCCTGTATTGAAGTCCCACCAAGCACTCAGTGAGTTTTTGTTCAATTTAAAGAGTCCTGTCTCTAAAGTTTAATTACTCTGACTTATATAACCAGTGCTTTGAAATAAGATTTCTTTAAAAGTACAGCATCTAAGAGTATCCATTCAGGACATGGACTGCCTTACTGGCTGGTAATAGATGCATTGTTCAAGGTGCATTTAGGAAGGAAGAAGTTGGAATTAAACCACAGGAGGGTTTTAATTCACAGAGAGCGTAGAATGGTTTTGACCCTGTGTGATGCTTTTTTCTAGAATTATCCTTCTCAGCATTGACAGGATTAGGATGTGACTACAAGCCTACTATTTAGATAGCTATGAGCAAACATATTGTGAGAATACAGGAAAGTGCTTAAATTCTTATCAACAAAATATGTGAAATTTGTTGGGACTCTAGAGACCAAATCTTGTATTTTAGCCTTTGCTAAAATACAAAGGGTCAGTCCTTAAAGATCATGGGTAATTTCTTCTAGATGAGGCTGAGAAGATAATATCAGTCCTCATAGGAATAAGGATTTGACCTCTGATAGATGTCCCCAACCTGACAGTCTAGAACTCAAAAGAATGTGTGGTCGCAGGCTTCCAAGGGAGCAAGTCTTTTTCACAGCCCATTCTGAAGACTAGATATAAAGACATTCCAGATGGCCAAGTTCAAACAGCCATGATATCAACAGCCATGATAAACATAGAGAAGGAAGTCTCTGCTCTATAAGTCCTCTTGATAATTGGGGGAGCTCTTGAGTTGACCTTTGGAGAGCAAGACAAATCTACAGTGAGATTGGACAGGAAAATGTTAGACATCTGGGTTTGATGGGTGATGTCTATGTGGTTTGATTGGTGATGTCTTTGGATCACCATGACCGTCACCAAGGACAAACACAGTAGCACATGTATTAGCAAAATGTCTATTAGCATGGTTGAGTTTCTAGTGTGCTAGTATGTTGAATGCCAAGCTCCTTGACATTTGTGTGCTGACAGCAGCAGGTTCCTTCTTCATGGATTTTTTCTCTTCCGTTATGCCAGGTATACATTTGGGTAATGATTTCAAAATAAAACTAAGGACATACAGTGAAATTTTATTTTAAATCCTCCTTTGTGTCTTCTCCAGTTGGCTAAAAGGTGGGAAAATAAATGAACATGGCGAGATAATCTGGGTGAATGCTGAGTGATTTTTTTTTGCATTACATCATATACTGTGATTCATTTATGACCCAGAAATAAAGATTAGTGCATCGTTTAGGGAAGAGCAGCTTGGTTTGTATCATTGCTACCAGAAAAAAAAAAAAAATCAAACCACTAAACATGACTTAGCTACTGAACGTAAATAGATGGTCGCTTTTTATTTAATAATATGATCCGAAATTATGCCAATTAAAAAGAATGAATTACGGAAGTAGAATGAGGCCTGTTACAGGATTTTATCTGAATGTTAAGTATAACAAATGCCTCATTTGTAGACTTCATTTTCTCATAAAGCCATGCTCCATCATTTCAAGAAGGAAATTGACTGAATTAAATTAGCGCTAATTTCCGGTCCTCGGTGAGAGACATCTTTTATGTATGTGAAGTGAGTGTCTTTGAACTTAAGATGCATTTCAACACTCTGGATTGCCATCTTGGACTCCACACCAAATACCCATATGTTATAATGGTCTTGGGTTTGAGAAACCGATCCTAAATAATTTGTTTTCTCTCAGGAAATCTATATGTGCTTGTGCCTTAATGTCCATCTTACTAGGTTTGGTCAAAGATATTTATTTGATGTAAGACAATGAAGTGTGTGTGTGTGTGTGTGTGTGTGTGTGTGTGTGTGTGTGTGTGTGT
>CAJQZJ010000184.1:3353971-3400416 GCA_907164525.1 Lophiomys imhausi
TGTGTGTGTGTGTGTGTGTGTGTGTGTGTGTGTGTGTGTGTGTGTGTTTGTGTGTGTGTGTTCCTCTCTGGTACCCTATGGATAAAATATTGAAGGACAGTAATAGTTCAATAGTGACCCTGCGTGGAGAAAAAAGCTAGGTGTGGAGATCTGTGTCTCCTTAGGGCTGCAGTGGCTCAGGCAGATTGAGACTTTGTGGCCACCAGAGCTACACAGCAAGATTTCAGAAAACTCAGGGCTGAGCTGTTCAGTGGTAGAGCAGAGCTCCAGGTTAAATCCTTGATGCAGCAAGAAAACATAAATAAATGAATTAAAGGGAAAACAGGGCTCTCTCTCCTCATCAGTTCAGGCTGGCACACCCCGGGTCTGGGCTAGGGCAGTGTCACATGGGAACGTCATCATAGAGAAACTCCCCCAAGAAGGGCGATGACAACTTTATTATTAAAGATCCTTGAGATTAGCTCAATCTGGAGCCTGTGGCACAGATTTTGATACAGAAATATCTTTTGCTGTTGTTCAGTTAATGAGTCAGGGACATCATATTTCCATATTTCAATCACCTTTGCTTTCAACAAATATGTTGACTATGATACATGCTGGGCAGAGCCTGTGCCTGGCCAGTTCCAGAAGCAAACCAGAGCGCAGTTCTAGCCAGCTAAGTCTCCAGGGGAAGGTAGATGAGGGGAGACCTGGGCACAGCACCACTGGCCAACAGGTACATGTGGGTGATGGAGGGGAATCGGGCACAGAGCCACAGGAGGGTGGGCCTTCCCTTAACTTCTCTCTGACAGACACTGTTTTCTTATGCTTGCTGACACTAATCAGCAATAACAATATAGATAGGAATGAAAATGGTTTTCAGTATCCTTTTCCTCTTTGGTCAAGAGGAATTTGTCCAATATAAAATTGTTTATCTCCAAAGGAAGTGACTCAACAGCCGTCGTTGAAGCAGTCCCTCCTCCTGCTGACTGGTCTACTTAGGTTCCTAGGCAGTCCCCATGAGTGACCGTAGGAACAGCCTGGCTCCCTCTCAAGGATCAATACATTTGATTTTAAACTGTCATATTTTTTCAAAATTTAATATTTCCAAGTTCACGATTTTTCATTCTAGAAGCATTCTTCTCTTTTGCTTGCGGTGAAGGTCATAGGAAGTAACTTCCCACCACATTGGAGAGTGAGGTTGCCCTGTTTAGTTCTTTCATTTTTCCCTTTGAGCTTCTCTGGGGCTACACAGTGACTCCAAACTGGCAGGCCATGCCAGCCACCAGACAGAGGCCTTCAGGTCACTTCCTGGGCAGGACCTGCTTATAAAGCTTCCTGTCCTTTATTTCCAGAGCTGTGGGGTACTGTACCTCACAGACATTCTGATGATGTCCTGTCTCACGCCTCACAAGCCACCAGAGAGTCCATTTTACAGACTTCAGTGGGTAAAACATTCAAAGGGGACAGATGTCACGATGATGCATCTTAAACCAGGCTTCTGGGCAACTGCATGTCACAAAATTTCATGGTGAATACTATGTATGTGCATGCATGTGCATGTGTGTGTGTGTGTGTATGTAAATGTGTGTATGTGTTCTGTGTGCAGTATTAGTACTATAAGTCTCATATGCTCAGGTGAATTGATTTAACTTCACCAGCCCTCCTCAGTGAAAAATATCGTCATTAAAATGCTATTATGTAGTAGTGGTGTTTTAAAAACTGCAGCAGTATTTTTCATATTTAAATTAGTCAATTACATCTTCTGTCACGGAGTCCTAAATCTTACACTTGCAGAAAATGGAAATAAGTGAGATACTGCTTCATTAATTCTTCCAGGATTCAGAAGGAGTAGAAATTATGCTAGGAGTCTGTGCAAGTGGTCTGCTGATATATCGTGACCGGCTTCGGATAAACCGATTTGCTTGGCCCAAGGTCCTAAAAATTTCGTATAAACGGAACAACTTTTACATTAAAATCCGACCAGGAGAGGTAAGTGCATCCATATCTTCATAGGCTTTTTGAAGGAAGGTCCCAAGTGTAAGCAGAAATATGAACCATGTGTTGGTGAGTTCCAGGCACTGGGATGTGGAGAATTGTGTCTCATTGCCTCCGAGAATTTGTTATAGGTTTCTCAAGTAAATAGTAACAAAACATTTTCTTCTTTATTATGTTATTCTAGCTTTAAAAAAGGAACAAGCTGCATACATTAACTGAAAGGACTTTTAAATCATGTTTTTAACCATGTTTTAATGTAGAATCAAGATTCATGACTAGTTTTTTATACTTCACGCTGTGGTGAACACGTCCCTTCCCTTGTGCCCTGTTACAGTTCTCCCCATTTTGGTCTCCTGTAAATCTGTGTGCTCCCTCAAGTCAATAGCTTAAAGAAAATTTGCTTTAACGTGTAAAAGACATTGGAGTGGAGTTATAAATGTGAATTAATTAGCCTTTTTTTTAATTAGAGAAACTAATAAAAGAATAGAATTGTTAATACTCTTTTTGCGACAGCCTATACAATGAACTTACATCTTCATTGGTCATTTGTACGTAATAAGCTGTGAATGCCTCATGTTTTCCCCCTTAGGAAAAACTTAATAAATGCCTAAAATTTCTAATAGGTGTAGTTGATGCATTAAAGGCTGTCAACCTCAAAGATCCCTGCTCATTTGCCTCCCTGAACACTTTCTGGTGTCTTCTCTCTAAAGACTTTGCTCTCCACTGAAGTTTCTTACTGGAAAATTTTTCAAAATTAAAATAAAAAGCTGGAAAAATGGCTCAGCAGTCAAAAGCACCCATTGCTTAGTTCCCAGCACCCACATGGTGCCTCACAACCATCTATAATGAGATCTGATGCCCACTTCTGTCATGCAGGTGTACATGCAAATAGAGCACTCATACGCATAAACAAATAATAAATACTTTAAAAGAAAGTTAAAAATTAAAATACAGAGCTAGGATCCAATTTAATATAAATTTAAAATCATAAATATCTATAATGGCATAATGAGTAAAATTTCACATGATTATTCCTGAAAATGTACTATTTTTTAATATATTCTTAAAGATTATATGATAAACACTTAATGCACATACATTCATTTGGTCTCACTGAGAGCTTAAGTGAGCACCAGTTTCTTGTCAGACAGTATGTTGGGCATTAGAAATAAATAAATAAATATGACCTACTCTTTTTCTTAAGGCCCTTTCTGTTTATTTTCCATCGAGCAGAGAAGCAGTGGGTTCTGGACTCTGTGACACCGTGTCACACGTGAGATGGTGTGTTGTGTAGATGTGGAGTGGGCTGTGTTGGGGGAGGTCAGAAGGGAGAACTGGTGACAAGAACTAAAGGACAGCCGTGAGCCATGGGAGGTTGAAGAAAGGACATAACACCCAGGAGGTATGCCTCGCTTTCACACATTTCATAATGAAATCCAAACACACAGTGTGGCCATGTGGTAAGACCCAAGCAGCTCAGAGGCTGTGAGAACATCATGCGGGGAGCAGGTTTGTGAGAAGGTTCTAGGCAGGGCAGGTGAGCCTTGGAGCAAGAAGGGGACTCAAATAAGGCAGAAGCTTCCAGGAGAGTCGGAGCTTTCTGTTCCCATGAGGGGAAAGTTAAGAATTTTTTTGTTTTGTTTTGTTTTTAGAAAATGAGATTGAAATTCTTTTAGCACAGACCCACTCCCGGCTCTTTGGTTTCTCTTAGTTAAAATTATCAACACTTTGACATTTTTTATGTTAAATTTTAAGAATCACAAAGGAGAAATAAAGTCAGACATCATAAAATAAACATCTTTTTAAAAAAACATCAAAATGACTCAATCTCTTGGTAGACTTATGGAGTGAAGGCAGACTTCTTGCATAGTAGACAATAAGTAGTCACCAGCTGTATACAGCTTATTGGAGGCCTCAGGCATGGCATACATTTCCCAAAGAACAAGAGGCATTCAAAAGGAGGCCCTAGTGAAAACAGCATACCTCGCTGTTCAAGAGAGGGGCCGGCAGAAGAGAAACATAAGAAGCAGACAGCCCGGGGCGTTAAAAGGAATGAGCACCACATGACATTTGTGAGTCTCTATGTAAAGCAATCCACTGACATTGTTGTAGCCCACGAAGAGGGCATGCAGAGTGTGGATCAAGGGTGTTAGGAACATGTAAGAGGTGGGGTGCATTAGGAGCACCTCCTGGGGTGCATTAACTGAGCGGTGAGCTCTCAGGGGCAGCAGAGGGAGAGAGAGGAGTTGGTGAGGCTTTTGGCTCTGGCAGAAGCAGGTGCAAAGAAACTTGTACCCCTTATACTCATATTTGAGTTAAAAATTACTGGTGGCACACAAGCACTCCAAACATAAACCAGAGTGGGAAGCCCGTGTGTTCCCACTACTGAGCAGCTAGGATTGAAGAGAAGAGTGAACGTTTCCAAAGGCTGGAATGGGGAGCTGTGTTAGAAAGAAGATGGCCACCAGATCTGGCTGCACTGGATGAGGAGGAACTGCTTTCACTGCTGTGTAGCTCAGTCGGTAAATAGAGTTGACAATGAATCTTACATTTCCAAATACCTGGTAGGGATGATTTGGAATATTCCAGCATTAAATCATGTACATGTTTGAGGAGATGAGTATCCCAAACAATCCATAATCTGATTGCCACATCAAGTGTCCTTTGAAATTCCACAGTATACTCCAGAAATGTGTACAACAACCATAAACATTTTGAAAAATTGAAAAAGGAGAGGAGAAATTCCTCCCTGGTATCTTGCACAGAAAAGGACCCCACTCTCGACAACTCCTGGCCTGGGCAGAGGTGTTCTGCTCTTAGATGTTAGATTCAGGGCCAAAGGAATGTGATTAAGTCAACAGCCACAGAGCTTAGAAGGACCTTCAGACAGCAGCAGTTTCCCCAGCTAACACTCTACAGGAATGGCTGGAGCAAATACGAAACTGCGGTAGACCTCTTCTGCTGTATTTCCCAATATCCTCAGTTACCTGAGCAAACATGACAAAGACTCTGCGATAATTACAGCTCACATACCATGCTTGTTGTTGCCTTCACCCTGTGTCTTGCCACAGAAGTGACATTTGCTGTTGCTATCCACACTCTGGATCTTCTGTGCTCTTTGGAAGAAGTCTTCATGTATGAGGTAGTTGCCCTCTACTGGCCTGATGGCACCGCAGACACTGAAGTCAGGCTGTGCCTCTGTAATAATAATACTGAACATGATACACAAGAGCAGATATTTATCTTGAAAGCCTAAATGATGGACAGCGTGTCATCTCAAGAGTCTCAACAAGTTGGGAAATACGAAACGTGCTCTGTTAGTCTGTGATGTAAATATAGAGACATGTTGGTAGTCAGCACTGTAACCCACAGCAGAACATACGGCAACCTCAGCAATATCCTATAAATGGCAAGGCATCAACTGTGGAGAAAGGACATATATTTCCAAGTAGGTGCTAGGAGAATATGTTATTACTATGTCTGCAACACGCTACTTCTACGTTTGTGTAAGTTTCTGAGCATTTTAGTTCCAGCCCTCTTGCCATTGACCAAACCTGAAAACATGACTTAAGCTGAGATCAGGATGGCTAAGCTCTGCAGGGAATCCACATGTCTCCCTGACGTGAGTTCACATTTTGCGGGACTCATGAACACTGCACACCTAACGCAGTTTCCAACACTTCAAGCATTTTAAGGTGAAACATAAAAGACTGTTTGGAAATGACTGGATTCCTTGGTGTGAATTCCAAGTCGTGCACAGCAGCGACTAACAGAACCATGACGGGCTCCAAGTCTGTAAATTAGTGATAATACCAAAGTGTTTTGGTTTGGTTTTCAGTTTGAACAATTTGAAAGCACCATCGGGTTCAAGTTGCCGAACCACCGAGCCGCCAAGCGCCTATGGAAGGTGTGTGTGGAGCACCATACGTTTTTCAGGTAGGGAGCAAATACTTCGGCTTCTTCCCAACAAAGTTTTGAGTTGTTGGAGCCACTTGGACTAGGAAAAAAAACTGTAGAGGAAAAACGTCATGTGCCCTTTCTATTCCTGTGATCACAGTGATCACCATTTCCCCTCCTCTGTCCTCACTGTCCTTCCTCTTTTTAAAAATTGTGCATGCATATGTGCTTAGCATTCTGTGTGTGTGTATGTGTCTGAATGTGTATGTGTGTGAATGTGTGTGCGTGTGTGCGTGTCTGCATGTATGTGAGTCTATGTGTGTGAATGTGTGTGCATGTATGTGAGTCTGTGTGTGTGCATGTGTGTGAATGTGTATGTTTTGCATGTGTGTGAGTGTGTGCTTGTGTGCATGTCTGCATGTATGTGAGTGTATGTGTGTGTGAATGTGTGTATGCATGTGTGTGAGTGTGAATGTCTGCATGTATGTGAGTGTGTGTGTGTGCATGTGTGTGAGCATGTGCATGTGTGCATGTCTGCATGTATGTGTGTGCATGTGTGTGAGTGTGTGAATGTCTGCATGTATGTGAGTGTGTGCATGTATGTGAGTGTATGTGTGTGAATGTGTGTGTGCATTTGTGTGAGTGTGTGCATGTATGTGTGTGTGCAGGTCTATGCATGTCTGTGTACATGGAGGCAGAGGACAACCTTGGGTGTCTCTCATTTCCTGCTGTGCTTAAGACTGGGTCTGTTGTCCACTGCTGTGTACACCTGGCTAGCTGGGCTCCACTTCCTGTCACCCTGTAGTAAGCTGGTGTTACAGGATCCACCTTGTCCAGGTTTAATTGGGATCTGGGGATCAAAACTCAGGGTCTCATGCCTAGGTGACAAATCCATTGCCCACTTTGTTTCTTTTTTGAGACCCAGCCTCACTGTGTAGTCCAATGAGGCTCCCAATCCTCCTCCTTCAGCCTCCCGAGGGCTGGGACCACAGGCCTATGTCCTCATCCCAGCTTACACTGAGAGCTGATGTAAAATCCTGAAAGAACATCTGACTAAATTTGAAGGATATTCCTTAATTTATCTTTACTTATCCACTCTTGCCCTTTCTTTATGTCATCATTATATTTCACAATTTTCAATTATCCTGTCTGTTCCTCTCTCTCTCTCTCTCTCTCTCTCTCTCTCTCTCTCTGTGTGTGTGTGTGTGTGTGTGTGTGTGTGTGTGTGTCAGAAACAAGGTCTCCCATAGCCCAGCTTCATCTTGAATTCACTGTGTGACTGAGAATGGCCTTGAACTTTTGATCCTTCTGCTTTCATCTCCTAAGTCCTAGGGTTACAGGCATATACCACTGTGCCTGCCTTACTGTCTTTTATCTTTAAAAAAAATTTTTGCAGTGTTAGGGATCGAACCCAGGGCCTTGAGACAAGTACTCTCCCACCGAGCTCTATCACCAGGACCCCCCCCATTCTTCCCAACCCCCACTTTGCCTTAACTTCTGTAACAACATTCCCAGGTAACATGTGCTGTATGTGCTGACGTTTTTCTATAAACTCAGATTCATTTATAAACTCAGTGATAAGCTTTAAACCCGATCTGAGCATGAGTTAATTTTTCTGGTATCTCCTTTAATTCCTTTTAGACTATTGCTACCAGAAGCTCCTCCAAAGAAGTTCCTGACCTTGGGCTCCAAGTTCCGTTACAGTGGCAGAACTCAGGCACAAACGAGAAGAGCCAGCGCTCTGATAGACCGCCCTGCGCCGTACTTTGAGCGCTCATCCAGCAAACGATACACCATGTCTCGCAGCCTGGATGGAGGTGGGCATTGCTAATTGGCTCTCAGTAACTCCCAGTAGCTCCACAGCAGATTGTATGAAGATAAATAGACATCTTGCACTCTGAAAAATGACATGACGTACCTGAGCAGCCGAGCGTTCTCATCTCTGAAATACATTGGTGTTAGTCTGTTTTATGTGAGTTCATGTCACTTAGGAACCTGGGCAACCAGGATCTTAGTTTTAGCAGACTGAACCTGGGGAAAGATGCCGTCCTTCTCAATGCAGGACTCACATTCTATGGTTCAGTTCTCTTCCAGGCGGGTCTTCAGGGATTAACAGGAAGAAAACTATAAGTGGAATACATCTCTGTTTGTGAAAAAAAAAATTAAGGAGAATAAGAATCATAAAAGAGCTGGGAGAAAGTAACACTGTAGGGAATGTCCCTGTCTGCTGCCTACCTCACCGAAGGGAAGAGCATCATCCTGCATTTTTATTGGGGTGGGTTTATCTATGGTGTGTGATGTTATCCTTCCCAATAGAAGGCTCCGCTTCCTGCTCCAGAGCATAGGGACACTTAGGACCTGGTTGTGGGCAAGTCTGATTCAGTACCTAGCCATCCATGGCTTGGCTGGTTCAAGACTCATCCTGAATGAATAAAGAATTAGGCATATCTGAAAGGTATGCACAATTTTAATAAGTAAGCCTAAGTAAAAAGGAAAAAGTTAGATTGCCTGGGGCACTCTTTCCTCAACTGAAATTTTCTGCTGCTCCTTGTTGGGTCTTAGCTCCCCTCATCCCATTTACCTTAACCCATGATGGCAGTGGGCAGTGTACTCCCCAGGTCCCTGATTAAGAAGCTACCATGCTTGTGCTAGGAGTGCTGTGTTGTGCGTAAAAACACTTATGTAGAAATGTAGGAAAATACATTCAGTGGCCCTCAGTTTTAGTCATGTAAAAACAGATGTAAGACCATCTTCAATGGGGTTGTTATGAAGAGTAAAGATGATATACGGAAACTGCCCTGGTGTCGATATAATTGTCACTGTGATTATGTTGGTAATTATTTTAGAAGCTCTTGTGAGCTGGTCACAACATTAATTACAATCAGCCTTCGTATCTGAAGGGTCTGACTCTGCAGTCAACCAAATGTAGATTTAAACTTTGGGTTGAAAAGATGAGAGACTCCAGGGTGAGTAGGGTTTTAACTTACCAAACTGGCCCAGGACCCTAGGGTCAGTTCCACCCCTAACACCAGAAGAGATGATAGACTGACATACAGACAGCTGAGAGACAACTACAACTTCCAGTATTTCTGCCTCTTAAAAGAAATTACATCCATACTCAAGTCACAATGTTTGTTTTCTTTTTATCAGTCTCCAAACAGTATAGTGTGATAACTATTTACATGTTATTTACATTGTGTTAAGTATTAAAACACAGTAGAGGTGGTTTACATGACAGACACAAATATGCAGAGGGTGTATGTAAAAACATGTCACTCTGTGAGGGCCTTGAGCACCTACACATTGAATGTTCAGAGATGTCCTCCCAATAATCCACCAATGCTGCCATTCTGTATCCATCAATGTTTCTAGACCCACGGTCATTGGCAGTTGAATTAAGTCACGAAAACCTCCATATTAAAGCCACAGCTATTTTTCCTGCTCTTTAGAGACTCTTTGCTAACAATTTGTATATTCTCTAAGTTGACATTTGAGGAACTTCTGTAGAATCACTCTTTCTTTCCCCTGAATACCACCTACTTTGTTCAGTGATGTGCACCCGAGGGGATAGAGTTGTTGTCAGTGTTGTTTTCCTCTTAGTCTTTGTGTGAAAATGACTGCTGAGAAAACAGAAGACAATTGTGAAGTCAATGTACTAATATCATGCCATCTCTTCCTTTCTGCTCAAAAGTGATGTTAGTATGTGTTGTCTTGCTCTTTGTTGCCCTGCAAATTCCAGTATGTTTTCTGCTTCAGAGCCGGGTGTCATGCCTGCACGTTGGAACATTAAACTGCTCTTTGGCAAGACAGCACCCTGTAAATACAGACCGCTAAGAAACTGTGTCCCGTGTGAGCTTTTCATCGGCATAAAGAGGCAGAGTATCTTAGTGAAGGGTTTCATTTATAATCCTTTTTGTTTTGGTTTGGTTGGTGTTTTAAAACACCTAAAATATGAATTCAGGTCATATTTTTGTCTGTGATCAACTGTGAAATATTGTGCTTATTAATTTTAGTGTGTTTTTATGATATCTAAGCCCTAAAAGAGTGACTGGCAAAATTTACAATTGATCTGAATTAAGTGCTGAACTGAATGAAGCATCCGTTACTAAGACAGCAGCTGTGATGAGGGGCTGGACCTCTCACCCCCCCCCCCCCGTGTTCACATGCTCTCTGCCTCTGCATGGGGTTAACAGGGATGAGGAGCTGGACCTCTCATCCCACCCCTTCCCCCCATGTGCACATGCTCTCTGCCTCTGCATGGGGTTAACAGGGATGAGGGGATGGACCTCTCACCCCCGTGTTCACATGCTCTACCTCTGCATGGGTTTTGCTTGCTAGCAATATTTGTCTTGTTTTCCCCAAGCAGTAGAGTCAAGAATGAATGCATATACATATCTTCGTGGCACTCTATTTTAAATGCAATGGAAATTAAACATTCCTTTACATCAGTTTAGAGGGATGACTTTCTAAATTATATAATCACCACCAAAATGATTAAACTTTATTACTCTGCTTTGAGCTTTTGTATTGTAAGAATGATAGACATGCCAGCATTGAAAGATAATAGAAATAATCCACTTCTCCTCTGATGGATGGCACTTTGGTGGATATGCTCAAAGTCACGTGACTGGAGGATTTGCTGAAAACACTTCTGTGAATTGTTGAATTTAGTGTGAATCTGGTGTGAGTGCCCAGCGAGTGTTCCTGAAAGTAAGAACAGCCTCCTCTACTTCAAGACCTCCCTACTCCACCAGAGAGTATGAGAATGCTAAGCATTATTCTAGAGCTCAAGACAAGGGCATTTAAATCATCTTATTACACTAGTGCAGGTGATACGAAAGGTGCAGTGCTTGGATGATGGATGAATGCACCTGCAGCTCTCCCTTGCCTTACTCAAACCAGCCTAATATATTATACTGGTATTTTTCTCCTAGTTATGGTACCATGTGGCATTATTCTATCTTCTGACTTAACCATTTGGGATTTTATTTCCCTTATTGTATTTGCTTTTAGCATCAGTGAATGAAAACCATGAAATATACATGAAGGATTCTATGTCTGCTGCAGAGGTTGGTACAGGCCAGTACGCCACAACAAAGGGCATCTCTCAGACCAACTTGATCACCACTGTGACTCCAGAGAAAAAGGCTGAGGAGGAGCATGGGGAGGAAGAAGACAGAAGGAAGAAGGCTGAGGAAGCCACGCCCGTCACAGCCCTCCGCCATGAGGGAAAGGTACAGCTCCAGGCTGCCTTGTACAGCTGTCCTGGCTCTTTCTAAGAGCTCAGTTATTCTGAGATGGTAGACCAGGAGGAGCATTCAGACTCCAGCACTGGTCATGTTCATGTTGGGTTTTATATTATTATTATTTCAGCATTTTCTTTAAAAGTTGTTTCCTTAACTTAAAAGAAAATACAAGAAGTGTTTTACAAGACTTTCAACAGCTGTTCTGTTTGGATCTCTGTAAAAATATTTTGGGTAGTGCAATGCATTTTTCTGTTTGAACTCACATTTTATGGCTGTCACCAGGGCTGTTGACCTTTCTGGCCCTACTCTTCTACCGGGGGTGGTGTGATTTGCCATTGCCTGTGTATTTATAGCTAATCTTTTATTCTTGTAACTATAATCTACTCTGCATAAGAGCGACCATGTTTTGAAAGGGATATACAAGCCCATGTTGCAGTGGAAGAGAAAAGTGAATTTGACATAATAGCAATTTTTGTTCATTGCACTTTATGACATCACTTCCCTCAAATTTTAAATATTACTTTTCAGTTTCAGATTGATTTCTAATGATCCAATATTATAGCAACTTGCTAGCAAAACATTTTAGAACTTGACATATTTGAGAGACACATGCATAGTAAAATGGAAACAAGAGCCTCCTGTAACGTGTAGAACACACAGAGAGGGGCGTGGGAAATGAACTGTCTTACAGTCTCTGGGCTATCCTGAGGTGCGAGTGCATTTGGTGCCGTGGTTATTTATTTATTTATTTTTGCATAGAGATGTTCTTTAAAAAAAAAAAACAGTTGCATGGGACCACATGGGGCTTCTTCCCATAAAAGTTGAACGGCCTCCTAAGCGGTACTTCATCAGATAAATGATGCCTGCCTCTGAGGGATGTGGCTTAGTGATGAAGGGCTGGCCAAGCACACATGAACCCTTAGACCCATATCCAACACCTCAAAAATCTAAACTGAATAAATAAATACTTTTTATAGCAGATGAGAGTATTTCAGGTCATCCCAAGGATCATTCCACTCTTCTTGTTAGGAACGGATTCTTTGTTCTCCAAACACAAAACTCAGCACAGTGAGAAACGACAGCAGGGCCTTAGGTCACTTCTGCTACTCAAGTGTGCTTTCTTCTATATTTGGTGTTGACATTGTTCTCACCAGTTAAACCAAGGTCAGCTCTTGTAGCTGGGACATGGTGGGGTGGGGGGATAACCCACCTGGAATGCAAACTTGGGCAGTTCTTATACCCTATCATTTCAAAATTTTTCAAGATTACCAAGGACTACAAATGATTCCCATGGCTGTGAAAATATACTTTTTAAGATCACAAACAGAAAGAACGGATTTTATGTTCACTTCCAAAGTAGATCCAGGTTTTCTCCCTTTATTTTGCTTTTTAAAGACCACCCTGTGATCTTTATGAGCAGGAATATACAACACCCATCCATCTTGCTCTGTGCCGTTGCTGCCCTGCGGAAATAAAGAACGTAGAAAAGCGCTACCTTCACAACCCAGTCCCAAGGAGGAAGATGGCCTTTCAGCAGTGCCTTCCTGGAGGCTGTAGCTAGGATCTAGTACTGGCAGGGTGCTTGCTGCCTTTATTTTCTCACTGCAAAACTGACTTTCCAAAACCTTTTAATACATGGCACAGAAGACTAAACCATAATTTTATTCTTGTCCATCATCTTCAAAAAGCTACATAGAGGATGCTTACTTTTGAGCCAAAATGAAATTTCCCTGCTGGAAATAATGTTTAAAAGACTATTTACCAGGCTGCCTGAGGAGGACATGTTGCTGTAGCTGATGACCCCTCAGGTCCAGAGCAGTGTCTCACTACCTAGGGAGAGTTGCCTTCATGAAGAGTCTGCTTGTTGCCTCTGCATTATTCTCAGCTGAATGAGCATATGCGACAAGCAGACTCTGTGCAGATGTGTGCAGATTCCTGTTTAGGATGCAATGATTAATGTCAAGCGTGAGTGTCAGAGAAACATTTCTGCAGGTAAGCTTTTATCTGGGCATTGCCTCCCTCCCTCGTGCCTCAGATGTGCATTGTCTTCCTGTTTGTTGCTACATTTATCACTTCTCTCTAAGTCAGGGTTTGATAAACACCACCAAGCATGCTCTCAGACTCCTAGGTAATACACACACACACACACACACACACACACACACAGAGAGAGAGAGAGAGGCAGGACAGCTGAAGAAGGCTATCTCAAGCTCCACATGCCCTGGCCTTGAACTTATAATGGTATAACAGCCCCTGTGTTTTGCCCCAGCCTGTTTAGAGACTCCTTCTGGTTCTGGCCATTGAGACTTCCAGGGTCCCAGAGACTCGAATTGATTCTCCAAACTCATAAAAGCAGGAACTTGTGGGGAGCACTTTAATGGGAATACATGCATTATCACTATATGAAAGATTGAAACCTCAGCTGTAAACATACTTTATCTGCTCAGAGAAATCGGAAGGCTAAGAAATTGCATCTTTTTCCATTATTCATAGACCATACATAGCAGAAACCAAACACATAGAAACCATGTTACAGGAAACCTATTCTTTTTGCTGGTTAGCTTCCTTAAGCCACTGATAAGAGCTGAAGTCCTACTTAGCAAAGGAAGCCAAGAATGGGTGAATCAGAGGAACCTCAGTTCTCTGTGGGGAGCCAGAGATCCTGAAGTGCTCACTGCTGACACCCTCGTTCCCATTTAGAACTGTTATCAGACAGGAGTGGGGCCAGAAACTTAATGATTAGGAAACCTACCTGCTTGGGTATAGTTGGCTAACCTAGGAAAGGAAGACAACTAGAAATTGTTTGAACCTGGTCAAAACTTGAGTTGTATTTCAATCTAGCTGAGCTATGGGGCTGGTCCATTACCTAGAGATCAAGTAGATGTTATTGAAAGTCTTGGTTTTCATCTGCTAGGGTTGTTCACTCTTCAAACACGTTTATGCCGGGTTCTTCACAGCAACTTCTGACTTTTGACAACATCTCAGCCTCCTGGGAGAGTCACAGTCCTCCTCAGCATCCTGCCAAGCAGCATGAGGACTTTAAAGCTCTTGATTTACAATTTTGTGTTGATGCCCATGAGAAAGTTAACTAATTGCACTTTTCTTTTTGTCCTTTTGCACCCATGTTTACTGCTTCCTGTCTTTCTCTGTCTCTCTCACCTCAGTCATCCAGGCATGCCTCTGACTCATACACATTGTCCCTCCCATCAGCCCATCTTGACCCAGCATCCCCCACGGAGCTCCGCAGGAGGTGTAAGGAGAATGAAAGCACCTTTGTAGGTTCTGTGCTCAAGGCTGAGCCTGCCTTGGAGGCTGAAGGCCAGGGAAAGGCTTACTCAGGGGACCAAGAAGGGGCATTTAGTTATAGGCAGCAGACTGGCAAAGGAGCCACACTGTTTTCCTTCTCCTTGCAGCTCCCTGAGTCATTTCCCTCACTGCTAGATGAAGATGGGTACCTCTCTTTTCCCAACCTGTCTGAAACCAACCTCCTGCCCCAGAGCTGGCAGCACTTCCTGCCCATCCGCTCACCCTCCCTCCTACCCTGCTTCCTCTTCATCTTCTTCTTCCTGCTGTCGGCCTCCTTCTCAGTGCCATTAGCCCTCACTCTCTCCTTTCCTCTGGCTCTGTGCCTCTGCTACCTGGAGCCCAAGGCGGCCTCCTTGAGCGCCTCCCTAGACAATGACCCGAGTGACAGTTCAGAGGAAGAGGTGTGTACCTCAGCATAGAGCACACTTTCCCTGCGTGTTCTGTGCTTCAGTCCGAACCAGTGTTAGCTGGCTGCTGCAATAGTGGTCCTACTTCCAGAGCCTCATTTACTGTCTGTGCCACTATGTTGAGGGTTTTTGTGTTGGGGAGTCCAGACGAGGCCCCAGGGTTAGGCACAACACCATGTGGATGTAGCAGTCTGTAGCCTACTGTGATTGTTCTGCTACCCACTGAGTTCTACCTGGGCTAAGGGCTCAGCCAGAACTCAATTTCAAATCACTCATGCACCATGGAAAGGTCATGTCTTAGTTATGGAGGATTCTGCTTAGTTATCATGTAGTGAATTAAATCTTTTATAATACAAATAAGTAGCTTCCAACTTAAATAAGATGCAAAGACAAATGGAGTGACCAAGGGCTTGTCCTAAATGTTAAATACCATTGCATTCAAATAGCTTCCCCAAATTGCCTGTTTCTCCTCCCACTAGGATCCAAAATGCTTCCACGGTCCCCTTAGATACACATTGTCATTGATGAGTTAGACGGATGCCTACAACAATTTATAGCTCCCACACAACATCACTCATTGGTAAAGACAGAAATTGGACCTGAAAGAACTACATGAACCATATATGTAGTGCTGTGGTGCCCAGAAAAGGTCAGGACAATATTTATTTAAGATTTCTCTCCTCTCTTATGCTGGTCATGTCTGTGTGTGAATCAGACAGCAGCATAAGGCCCAAATGTGTGCATTTATAGTGATACAGTCTCTGGCCCTTGGCCAGGTATTCTTATAAAGGGAGAAAATCTGAACTTTCAGCCTGTCCATCTCCTGTCCCTCCTTCCAGCTACTAGGTGAGTCAGTGTAACTAGCTCAATTGCTCTCCTTTCTGTGGCTGCACAGCCCTGTGAACAGGATAGCAGTTTCCTTTTTAAAGGACTTCTATCAGAGCACAGAGAAAAGAATAGAAGCCACTGCTCATGCTGTCATGTCTTCACCCTCCTGCAGCACTCCTTAGGAGCGCCAAGCTTGCCTGTTCCTACAGGGCAAGAGACAAGTCAAACACTCCTTGTATTAGAAGAAAACCACAAAGTCAAGGCAGCACTTAGGAAAAAAAGAAAAAGAAGGAAGGAGAAAAACTCTATTCAGTTCCATTCTTAGAAAGTTGTAACTTGACCTGCATCTGTTTGTATCTGGAGCTGCTAAAATGTGTTAAAACCTACATTTGGTGGCAGTCTGAGTGTTTCAGGGCAGCAGAGGGGAATCTGTGAATGGGCTCACTGGTGTTTTAAAGGAGAATCTAGGCTTTTCAATGCATTACTGCTTAAGGGCCCTTTTCCAGGTTGTAGGTGTGTGCATAAGTAGATAACAATGTTTTTGCTGCAACAGACTCTGGGAGCACTTTAAACCTTAGGCTTTTAGAATAGCTTCCTCATAGTGGCACCATTACCAAATAGTACAGGACCAGAACATGCCACAGTTGGGAGTAGAACATTACCCACAGTGACCATTGATGGGTTTCTAACATGGAAATTTATTTTTTACTTTAGCAGAGGAATAAGTCCTTGTGCTCACATGAGTCCCCCCAAAAGTGATCCCTGCTTTACTCTTTTCTAAATTCTCAGTTACTGTTCGAACTTTTCGTGTGCTAACCACACAGATCTTGTGCCTAATCCAGGGTTTACATCTTGTTGGAGTCGGTGCATGAGAACTAATGTTAAACTTGGGCATGTCTGCATCATGTCAGCAAAGCAAATCACAGCAGCCCTGCTTTAAGCTAGTGGATGTGGTGTGGGGATTGCAAACTCTGAACCTGAGCGCTGGCCAGGGCAGCCTGCCCCTTTTCTCCTGGAGGCTGGAGCCTGTGCTGGCCCTGCAGCCACCGGGCTTTGGGTCTGGCTGGCTGTTCTGTGTTGACTCTTAACTCCAGGTGTTGGGAGCCACTCATGCTGGTTCATCCAAAGATAAAGAACTCATATCTGGGCCATCACATTATGTAAAATACCGTTTGCTTGATGGTCTATTTTATCCTGCAGGCCCCAAGTGCTTTGGCAGCCAAACTGGATGAGTTCTTAAAATTCAGTTCCTCTCTGTCCTTTTTGTTTTGCAAAACCACTGATGATATCATTTTTGTTTTTTGTTGGTTTTTTTTTTTTTTTTACATTTTGCTTGTGTTGTAGAGAGTTAATCAGTTACTGCCTTTCTCAGAAGCAAAACCCAGCACACAAAGCTTAATCCTTTCAAATAATGAGGCAGTCAGCCCGGCAGTGTTTCTCTTATGCTTTCAGAATGGTCACATAAGAGACAGAATATCAAATCACCCTCCATGAAACACTAAGATGAATTTAGTTTACTATAACACAGGATGTGATTATATATGAATTTCTGAATAATTTTTAATAATACAAAGAAAAGGGAGATTTATTCAAACATGTAAGAAAAACTAATTCATCAACTGATTTATAACTCTAAATTGTGTAAAGATGGTATCATATAATAATTCATGACATTCTGTCCTTCTGCAGCTTTGTGTAGCCACAGGCAGATAGTATATATTATTAATATGCAATATAAATAACAGCTGCTATCAAAATTCTCTATTCAATTATTTTTGCTTTTGCTAGTAGATTGGACTGTAAAGTAGGAATTTTAAGGAGCCTACAGATGAGTCTTATTTAATTAATTAATTATTTATTTTGTTTTTTTGAGGCAGGGTTTCTCTGTAACAAGCCCTGGCTGTCCTGGATTCACTTTGTTGACCAGGCTGGCCTTGAACTCACAGAGATCCACCTGCCTCTGCCTCCCAAGTGCTGGGATTAAAGGTGTGCACCACCACGCCCAGCCAATCTTTTTAAATATAGGTTCTGATGACACTGAATTTTTGGTCTTCATGCCTCATTACAGGCACATGCCCTGAACCCAGGTTCTGAAGGAGTCCAACAGCATTTGATACCTAGAAAAATCAGAGTGATAACTAACTATATAATAATTCAATTATCATAGGCAATTTGTAAGGCTGTGTGGCAAGAATTCCATAATACATTTTGATATTTCTTATGCAATACACTTACAGCTGTAGTTACCTCCATTTTCTAAGAAATAAATGGATTAAATTACGAAATGTGCCCAATGTGTCACAGGTTTGAAAAGAAAGGGTTTGAGCATAATCTGACATCAGACTCCTCCAATGCTAAGACATTGGAAAGTTCATGAACTAAAATTTAAAACTGTAAGGAAACCTCTTAAAGTAGGAAGAGTATTTCCTCAATAATATTAGATGTCTTTGACATAGCTAATTAATATTCCAAACACAAGTGATTCTTATTTTCTTGAGGGCCTAAAACATCAAGTTATTCTGTCTTGTGTGCTAATCCAAACCATCCTTTCCCTGACTATCATTTGTGAAGAGGCTGGGATTATGAGAGCAAGCCTTAGACCTAAAGGGGAATTAGCAGACACCCCTGCCGCACTTTTTTAACTGAGGTGATCAGACCATGAAAAATCTATTCAATCTTTTTCTTCATTCTCAGGCACATCTGCCAAATGTGCAAGTTAATTCTTTTGCTTTAGGAATATCTAAAAACCAAAGTTTGAGATAGTGCCTGGAAACTGTCCTGGCCAGAAATAGATAGAGATGAAAAAACAGGGCTGGCCACCATTTCTAACATCCCTAGTACATTGGAGTTGCGCTTAGAGCCACAATTCTACAGCCTCTGGTTCAGATGCTTAGTTTCCAGATATTACCTACAAGGCTTTGATTGAGGGAAATTTACTAAAAATTGGTCAAAATTTGTGAATGAAAAATCAATTTGTACTTGATGACTCATCTTCTCAAGAAAAAGTTTTTGTTTTAAACCATAAACCACTTTAAATACATTAAAACCCATAAATATTAAAAGTGAACCCTGAAACAGCTCTTCTCATCCCTCCCCAAAATCCTAGGTTCTGTCAAATGCTGTGCTTTGTTTTCCTTGTCTCTGAATAGATGTCTCTTTCTCTCTCTTATTTTTTGAATTACTGTTACTATCATTTGCATCAATGAGTTGTTTGAATGCCTACTGGACTGTACCTCTTTATATTACAGAGTGGGGCAAAGAGGACAACAGAGCTGTTACTCATTCGCAATGCTATTTGAAAACTAAGTTCTTTTTTTTCTATATAAAATATATGCCTGTGTGTCACCAGCCTGTGCTCTAATCATTAATCGGCAATGCAGACAGCCTGGTGATCATAGCAGGAAGAAATGACCCAGTGATATAAATGAGGGCTGAAAGTCCAGTGAATATTGTAGTAGCTATTAACATATATCTAAATTTGTTTACTTTTCTAATGTGGCATTTCACTAGAGTTAAATATGTAAAAATGAACCTCCATTTGGCTCCTGTTAAGCATTTTTAGGAGAGCTTTTAGGGCCATCACTGGAAAAGGGGGAAGGGGGAACCCCTTGATGTTCTGAACTGTAAAAGCAGACAGGACAGGTCAGGGTGGCCCACTGTGTGCACACCTCGGGTCTTGACCTCGGAGGGGTTCTGCCTCTGCTTTGCTTTGCTCATACCATACTCCCGTGGGAAGGTAGGCTTCCACAGTTTCCACAGAAAGAAAGTAAATGGTTCCACCAGTGTGTGCACTGTTTGACCAGACGGGTTTGTTTTCTGTCCCTGCTTCCTCCTTGGATCTGATTACTTCGGTGGCCCACAGACCGACAGTGAACGCACTGACACTGCAGCTGACGGGGAAACCAGCGCTACTGAGGTGAGGGTGGAGACTGTGCTGGCGACTTTGTGAGGATGGAGACTGTCCACGGGTGCTTTGTGGGCAATGCTGACTCACCAGAAACCAAATAAGTTTTGTTTGTTTTGCTTTGCTGCTTTTTGCCTAAGCAAGTGGTTCTCAAACTCTGGCTTTTATCAGAGTAATCTGAATGGCCCCTGCCTCCTGTTTCTTGTTCTGAGAGGTTGAGGCAAGAGGGAGATTTGCAGTTCTAAACAATTCCCCAGGGTCTGAACTCTTGGTCTAGGGATTGCATTTTGAGAAATAGTTACCTAACTGACAATACCTTAAAGACAAAAGAGGACCAGGAAGGTAGAAGCGGAGGAGCACAATGATTCTCCTGTCTTGGATACGAGGCTGTTTTGCATAGTCTAGCCATGATGAGTGAGGAAGAAGGTTCGTGGATAATTGAGTTATCTTATTGGCTGGATACAGATATATTCTGAAATCCCCAATGGCTAACTAATACTTAATGAAGTGACACTTAACACATTTCAAGCCCTTGGCTGAAACACAAGTCACTCTCAGGAAATGAATTCCTTAAAGAAAGGAAACCAGCAAATTACTACTTATAAAAGACACAATCAGACAGTGACCTATTGTTCTCCTGAATTAAGTCTTTCAGATACATTAAATGTATGTGTGAGACTTGTCATTCTTAAAACATGCCCTATTGGTAGCAATTAGAATACTATAAAAGTGTGGGACTGGAGAGATGGCTCAGCAGATAATCTTGGCTTCTGACATCAGGCAGCTGTCAGGGGAGGCTGATGTTTGTGGCCCGCCACCAGCACCTGTGCTCACCTGAGCACACCCTCACACACATGTGCATGTGGTTCAAATATTTAAATACAATAAAAACAGTATCTAGTAATGGAAATCAAGATGCCCTTGTCTCACAATGCTAGAAGAATTTAAGTTTTACTTGTGACAAAGTTTATTTTAGGTCATGTGTTTTTTTTTTACGTAATTCAGTAATAACCATACTTCCTAGTTGAGGTTTTTGGGAAGAATTAAAAATGCTGTAAGTGGTTTCTGTGTATCACTTAACTGAAAAAGTCTTCCGAAAAGCATTATTTTCTGGTGGTATTTCATAAGGTTTCTTCCTGTGGAAATGCCATAGCTTATAAATCATGATATTAAAAGGTAATAGCCTAACACCATTTCCACACTCTCTTCAGCTGTCATAAGTAAGGTACAGATTAATCATTTTCTTTGCCAAATAAAATTACATATTGCAGTATGTAAGAGATAGTTGTAAGTAGCCACAAGCTAGTACGTTGAATAGATAGCATCTAAACCCACTCTATATTAGAAATGAGTAATAATTCAACAATAGTGTCTTAAATCTCTATGGCAGTCTTTAGGTTTGGTACATAGCGGTAAGCAAGTGAATGTCTCTGTGTGATGTAGTACTGTGAAATAAAGAGCTGTGGTCCAGCACCTGTCACCAGGGCTAGACTGGTGTCCTGTTGCCCTTGTGGGCACAGGCCCTTCCTTCATGTCACCAGCATCAACACCTTACAGAGACACCCAGAGAAATCGCCTTGGTCCCCATGGGCTGATGAGAAATCTGAGACCAGCTGACACGTTGCTGTGCACACCTCTAATCCCAACACTTGGAAAGCTGAGACAAAAATATGTGGCCAGCCTGTGTTATATGGCCAGACTCTATCTCAACAAAAACAAATCAAAACAAACAAAAAATGCTGCACTCCAGGCAGACTGAGTGCTTTGCCTAGGGATACTTCCCTGAGTATGAGCTGTTCTCACATGTAATTTGACTCTGGGTCTTATAAGAACCAGGAGGCAGGCTTAGGTCAGAGAGCTGTGGTGAGAAACAGCCTTACCATGCTGGCCCATGGGCCTGCCTTTCCAGATTGTGGTACTTAGATGCCAGGCCAAGAATAAGGTAGGCCCTTAAAAGTGGCAAAGGAAGAATAATGAATTGCCTATAGGACACTTGTAACGGGTATCTTTTTAATTAAAAAAAAAAATACCCTGTTTTCATTTTAAAGAATAGTACAATGGTGCTTTTGATGGTGACTGATTATCAATCTTTTCCCTCTAAAACTTGCTCGAGTATAAACGTTCACCTGGATGTGGTGGTTCACACCTATAATCCCAGCTCTTGATAGGCTGAAGTCTGTGCCCTTATCTCAAGAACAAAGTGGGGACTGGAGAGATGGCTCAGTGGTTAAGAGCACTGGATGCTCTTCCACAGGACTCAGTTTTGATTCCCAGCACCCTCATGTAGATCAAGACCATCGGTGGCTGCAGTTCCAGAGAATCTAAGGCCCTCCTCTAGCCTCTGCAGGCAGCAGACACAAAAGTGGTACACACACATACATACAGGCAAAACACTAATACACAAAAATTAAAAATAATAATAATTAAAAAGCAAAGTGCATAAGTGCAGGGAAGCCAAGAGATCATAGTTTCAAAATGCAAGACGCTGTGTATTAGGCTCTTTGAGCTGCAGTCCTGTGGTCTACAAACTGGAAGTTACAGAAGCTGACATATAGTCACTGTGAGGTCTTTACACAGAGGGGCTGTCATTATCCCGTAATGACAGCCCTTCCTAGGAACGGGGAACTGACCTTCCCAGCTTCCAACTCCAAAAGCTTTGCTGGCTAGCGTTCAGTGAGGACAACCTGCCAGCCCTCCCCACTCCTTTCCAAAGCACATGCATCTGCCTGTCAAACCACTCTGCTGCTTTGTTCTTCTGAGGCTTGCCGCATGTGTGTGAGAGTTACGCTTTGTGTCCAAGAAAGCATTGCATCTGAATGCAAGGGAACTGTAGTGCCCGTAACCAGTGAGTGTCTAGAGACCATAGGTTGTCTTAGAGTAAATTGCTGGGTAAGTCTTCATGTTCCACTCTTCCTTTATGCTGGCAGTCGGACCAGGAGGAAGACACAGAGCTCAAGGCACAGGTAGAAAACTAAACATACAACAAAACCCCAGGCCAGTGTGCAATAAATCATTGTTTGTCTGCTGTGTTCAGACATTTTTCTGCATGTTCCCCTCTCGGTTACCATGCTGACAGCGTGTAGAATGGCATTTGTTCCCCTTGACTACTGTGTCCCTTACCTTTCCCTCTCTTCTCCACTTTTTTCAGAATAGTCTGATTAAGCGAATAAAGGGTGAAAATGTGTATGTCAAACATAGTAATCTTATGTTAGAGGTTGGTATTGGTGTGCCCCAGTGCATGCTTTCGTGTGTTGCTTTTCCTCCCATGGCATACCTGTGGCCTTGAACCATGGTGCATGAACTGTGCGCTCCACTCTTAGTCACTGGGAATGATTTCGCAGCTTATTCTGATTCTTTATTCTCTCCTAGACTTAGATCCCTTTTCCTGTGTGTGTATTTGTTTTAATCCTCTCTGGTTACATGTAAACTACACTCCTTAGAATTTACCTTTAACTTTTCTTTTTATTTATATGCTCGTGTGAAACTTAAATTATTTTTCTTTCTCTTTTCCTGGAAGTATTACATTTTCACCAGAGTGTTTGTGCTAGTGTCTTGAACTGTGATCCAAATTCAGTTTCCTTTAGACTAATGTGTTTGGTATACTTTAAAAAAAAGAGAGAGAGTCGGGGCTAGGAAATCATTGTGAATGTTTGACTGTTGGAATCTTCGTGCTCTGAATATAGGAGCTAGATAAAACTCAAGACGAACTGATGAAACATCAAACCAACATTAGCGAGCTGAAGAGAACCTTCTTAGAAACCTCTACAGAAACCGCCTTAACGAGTGAGTGGGAGAAGAGACTGTCCACATCCCCTGTACGACTGGCTGCCAGGCAGGAGGATGCCCCCATGATTGAGCCACTTGTACCTGAGGAGGTCAGTATTTAAGCTACTGGCTGGTTGTCTTCCGCTCGGTGGTGTTGCTTCCCACAGGGTCTGGGACTTGGAAAAGTGTGTGGTGAGACCTGGAATGAGGTGCTCTGTGCTCTCAGAGAAGGTGCTCTCACCATCGGATTGTGCTAAGGGTGACCAGGCAAGCGCAGGAAGACTCCGGTGCGCGTCGTAGCCTGATTCTTACCTTTACTATCAGTTTTATACCTGGGAGTTGCTGATGATCTCTTAGTGAATCAATGCTTGCTGTGAACACCATTTCTTCTCCTACATTGAGAAATGCCCTTAAAAACTCGTTCTTCCTTCTTGGAAACTGGAAAATGAGGCCTGATAAGATTGTCTAATTGTTTAAATGGGAGGCTGGAAGTTGATAGCATTTCAGGACATGGCATGTAATACTGGGTTTTTATTTAATTTGAAGTCTTTTATTTTAATTATAACTGGTTATTTTAACTAAGTCTAAATCGGTGTTTGCTTTTTTTAATGGGAAGAGCGGGTAACTAGTCCCTGTTTCAGTAAACAGTTTCCCATATAAGAGAACTGACTTTAAGTTACAGAGCAGGGCTCAGCTGTCTCAGCATGGCTCCCACTCCCCATTTGATCACCCATTAGAGAGCATCCTGCTATCTCTCTCTTTCAAAGTAAATCGTTATTTGGAAATTGCATCTTTAGAGCACCATATTGATTAGCTGCCTTATCACGATCCTTTTATCGTGAGATTATTTGTCTAAGAAGCTGTGACAAAATAGAAAATTAAAGCTCCAACTGTTGTGTGAGAGAACGCCTTTATACAGCCGCGTACATGCACTGCTGACGTCCTTGCAGAGAAAATGAGAATCAGATTACATCCATTGTTCCTCATTTTTTTTAACCTGCTTTGAACACTGTTCATCAAAAGTGCCAGTATCTCATTATCCCTGTATTCATGACAAACTCCGTCCCCGCCGAAAAGGGAAGTTAGTTTGAAAAAACTTCTTTTTAGGTAGAATAAATGAAAGTATTGTTACCGGAGTCTCCCTGTACAATTAAACACCAGTTCTGTTCAAAGTGTTTCAGTACCAAGAGACAAAATTTCACAATCGGTTTGATTTAATCATCATAGTCTTTGCATTATTAAGAAAAGCACTTATGGACTAAGGGGAGAGCTCCGGTGCCATCTTGAGGACAGGAGTTTGATTCCCCAACATGCACCCTAAAGCCACATGTGGTAGGTGCCTCTGTAGTCCCAGCATCCCTGCTGCGGAAAGAGGCAAAGACAGCCAAGTTCCCAGAAGCCCCTGCGACACCCGGGTTGGTGTATAGTGCAGTGAATGAGAAACCCTGCCTCAGGGTAGAAGACAAGAACTAAAACACAAGGTTATCCTCTGACCTCCATATACATGCTGTGATGCGTGTGTCCTCACACATATATACAGGTGTGAATGCTCACATGTGTTGCTCGTGTGTGTGCACACACGCACTTTAAAGAAATGTCACTTACCTGTTATACATGTTATTGTCATTTTCAAATCTGGATTATTCTATTTCTGTTAACTCTCTTGGAAACAATATTCTGGCTCTAAAGGTGTTAGTTATATGCTGACTTAAGTTATAAATACACAAAACAAAACAAAAAAACCAGCATCTCTTTCCGTGATGATACTGAAGGAAATGACAGGTGATGGCCTCTCTGGATGAGAATTTGTAGATGTTAGTAAACACGAAGACTTTAAAAGTCAAAACTGTAAAACTGATAAAACGTTTTGCCCCTGAATCTTAGAGAATGATTTTGAGGGAGTAATTGAAGGACGTGGCGCTTTGGCCTCCCTGAATGTTCCCTGGGTGGCCAGGCCTTCTCTGTATCCCTGCAAACAACGGAGAGAACCAAAAAAAAAAAAAAAAAAAAAAAAGGGACCTTTACAACATACGCAAATAGAAACATACCTTTGTAGTTAAAGGGCATTGCTGCTTGGGTCCACAGACTGGGGAAGTCCAGAGCTGCCATGGGTGGCTGCTCTCATATCTCTACTAAATTGTTCTTGAATTCCACGAGCCATCACTATGGAACACAGATGGAATCTCAGGAGGCCCTTGTCTATAGTGAAGTAGAGAATGATACATGCTGGGTAGCAAGGAGCTCAGGTGACTCAAGTCCTGGAAGATGAGAGCTGTGGTCACGTGGTCCGAGTCCGCTGCTTCCCTAGACAGCTGGGAGAGGCAGTGACCTCTGCTCTCCCTTGTTCTTCGAGACCAGACAATAGTTAGTGACATCCAAGTTTATAGTACAGCGGAGAGCCCTGTAGATAGCTCTAAGAGCAAATAAAACATTCCTATTGTCTAAGTCCACTCCAGTTTCTATATTTAGAACTTTATAAAAAGCAGACAGTTGCCTTAGACTCATGGTAGGCATGTACAAATCATATTGGCTTACAGACTCATAAGCAATCAGTTTTATTTTAGATAGAGGGCATTTTTCAAAGAGTATCCATTACTTGGCATTATCTGTTATTTGATATGGACACTTTAATTATCCAGTGTAGAAAGAAGCTCAGTTGTATCTACATAGAAATATTTACTTTTGTATAATTTTATAAATTTTTATAAATTTGCATCACAAATGAAATGATATTATTGTCTGTCAGAACAAGGTGGAGACTTAGATTCAGTTTTATGACCCCACGTTAGTTTGTTTCTAGTTGTTTTGTTTTTGATGAATTTTAGTGAGAAAAATGGTATTTTAAAAAATCTAATAACTTTAGACTTTTTATCTATAGTGATAAATACTAATTGTTATTTCTGTAAAATGCTACCATTTATGAACAATTGGAAAAATATTGAAGTTAAAACAAAGTATCATGAACTAATAATGATTATATTCTAAGAATTTCATGTGTTCACTATGCATAAAGTTGGACTTCGAGTGCCATCGATTTCAAGTTTCAAATGTTTGAGTGAAGGAATAGCAGAGAGAGGTGCTCCCAAAGTGGTGGGTAAAATCAAGTCCTCGTTAGCGTTAGCAAACAGATCAGTTCACGTAAGAGACGTGTGACCTTGAGCACAAACACTTCCCAAACGGCCTTGCACATTGCCCATAGACCTAGCACATCGTAAAACCAGTTCTTTACTGGTTACTTGGATACCAAATTTTTCCAAGCCCCGATTTTAAAAAAGCAATATAATATAGTGAGCCTAGTAATTATAGTGCATCTCATATAATATAGTTTGAGGTAGACACGGATAGATTCCCATTATTTATAGCTTTTGTGTTTTCAAGTTCACTTACCCTCTAACATTTATTGGTAGAAAACCTTAATAATCTAGAGCAGATGAGTGTTGTGTATCTTGTATCCCAGAATAGAACTTTATGTCTAAGTCCATTACAGAGTAATGTTGAATAACTAAATAAAATGGCTGGCATGTACACTTGACTGTATTCTTAGCCATAATAAAGGCTCATATGTGGAGGCTTCAATTTATCAGTAGCTCATCACTTCATTAGTAGAGGCACTGGTTGGGTTGGGAGGTAGACCGTGAATAGATGTTGATTTTGTACCTCTCCCCCTATGTCAGCTGTTTCTATTATTGGCACACAGTTCTGAATGTGGCCTGTTCATGTTTCCATGAATAGGTACATAGTTTAAAAATTATGTTGGGTTTTTTTAACACCAGGAGGTCTCTTGAAAACTGCTGTTTAAGTGCCTGACTCCCTAATTCAATGGGATTGCCATTTGAATTAGGTCTATTTAATGTTATAGGAAATAGCAAAGGGATAGTTTAAAACTCAAGAGCCAGTTTCTACATCAAAGGATGAAATCCATGTTTGGATTCTATACATTAGAGAAAACTATGGCTTGTCTAAAGTTTCCACTCGGACCATTTGAAATTAACTTTAAAAATTTATTCACTATATTATAGAAGTTCAAATGAAGTTTGACTCTTGTTTGCTTAGAGTCCAGGAAAGACATCTATCCAAAAATGACAAGATTTATTCAAGTAAATGGTGTTCCAGTTTGCTTTCTGTTGCTGTGATAGAAACAGTCTGACCAGCAGTAACTTAGGGGATATATAATTTGGCTTATATTTCCAGTTCACAGTCCATCACTGAAGGGAATCAAGCAGGAGCTTGAAGCGGAATCCATGGGGAACACACCTGCTAACACCTTCCCAGGCTCAGCCCGTGTTCTTACACACCCAGGACTATCTGTCCAGGGAAAGAACAATGCTTCCACAATTAGCAATCAAAAGAGTCCCTCACAGACATGCCTGCAGCCCAGTCCGATCTAGGGAATTCACCCACTGGGATTCTTGTTCTCACATGACTCCAGTCTTGTCAAGTTGGCTGTTAAAGCTAGCCAGGACAAATGGCTAATGCGTCAACCATGTGTGTATATTTGCTTTACTACTAAGCAACATGTGAATGAAGATAAGGTTCAATACTTCTCAGAAATAGGAGAGAGCCTTTCTTCCTAACTTACTCTTAAAAATATTTTCTTCATATTCCCTTTTAGAACTACTAGGGCCATGAGAGAAACCCATAGAAACCTTCATGTCACTCTTACTTGTTCTGTGTTTGCAGATATGTAAAATGTTTGAGTTGTGTGAGCATCCATTTCAGAAAATAACATTACCCTTTGGAAATGATTATTAAAACTTGAAATGGTTCTAGATCCTTTTATAAATTAATAATTCTTCAAGGAAAACATGAATGATATGAATATGTATGTAATAGAGTACAGCTTCCTAACTCTTCTTTCTGGAAAATGTCTACTTCCTCTTCTCCAACCCAACCCCCTTTATTCAAACAGACCAAAGAAGAGAGAGAGATTTCTGAGAAAGTTGTATTTTTACAACAAGGAAGCTCACCATTCCTTGAGTCTCAGGTAAAAGAAAACACAAAATATTTCCATAAAGTATCTCTTCAGTCTTCAGTGTCACCCTAGGGTCTCATTTTTAACTTGTTTAGATTTTCTTGTGAAGCTAAGGTGGGTATGTTGATTTGCTTAGAGTTTGGGAAAGGGCATTTTCTCCATATGTTAGTGATCAATTACATACTGCTCATGACTTCTACATGGTAAAATTTAGCATTGAAGCTTCAGTTCTATGTGTGATAATCTGAACCCTCCCTCCCCACCATCTGTTTTCATCTGTAGACCGCTACTATTATAAATAACCTTGACTGATTTTGAGCAATCTGAACTGATACTGGTTTTCTTACTAGCCAAGTGTGATTAAGAAAATTCGGGAAGGTGTCTCTGCTGATTCTGTTGCTGCTTCTCATCAAATAATTTTCCAGAAAAGTGTCCCATCGACCCTAGAGGTTATCTTTTTCAATTCATTTATTTTAGTCCAATGACAGTGGGTAGATCAGCATGTAATATTTTCCTTAACACAAACATATATCTAGATTCAAGTTTTCAGTCTACAGTAGATACAAAAGAGAGCTCCCTAGTTTAAGACATAAAACAAAATGCTCAGCTGCTCGAATTTGGTCTCTCTCCCTTCTGTGAACTGGTGGACGGGCGAGCTGCTACCCTACCTCATCCTGTTAGCTCCTCGGTAGCCCAGGTTTTCTTACCTTTCTTCTGCCCTGTTGGAACTAATACTAAAGACAGTGAGAGAGAAATTACTGTGATATTGCACGGCAGTTATGGTTAAGACTGGAACCCTCTACAAGCCATCAAGTCTTATTTATAAACGAATGCAATCAGTAGTGTCGAGTCGGGAATTTCCGTTAGAATACCTCGAATACAGGTGCACTCGGTGTGCATTGATGCCAAATGTAGTCATGACTTGACTTCCCTAGATAAGGAAATAAATTTGTACACATGGAAAATGGCATTTACAAAAACTTGAAGAATGCTGGCAACTTCCTTGTGAAAATACCAGTATGTGAAGCCCTCTATAGTAATAGCAAGCAATGAAAAAGTGTCTTCTGTACCTATGCATATAAAGCTGAATAGCTCAGTTATATTATCCAATCTTAAGATAAAAAGCAACCAGATGCTGACCATACGGTCACATAGGTTTCTTATAAAATTCATTGCCAAAATATGTTCCTATTTGAAGAAACTTGAAATTGCAATGACGCCCCACAAGAATGTATTCTGGGTTGGAATTAGTATATTTTAGGTGAGTGGAGACTGCAGCCGCCTGTAATTCTTACATGATAGTAGCTGTCCTTTGCTTCAGTCCATAGGGCGTACACCTGAGTATAGTTTATGCCCTGATTTTTTGGTAAGGAATTCTTATTAGAAGCAAGATACCATCAACTTTTCTAATTTAGCTTTTATATTTCGAATATAGGGCACAGAGGATTGGGTTATTGTAGACAAAATACCTACTGAGGTAGCGGATGGCGATTCGAAAAAGATTGTGACTTACAAGGTGGTAACAGTGAGCAGTGGAACGGGTGAGATCCCGGCCGACTTGCTAAAATGTGGCATGATTGACATGCATGGCCTCGATGACTTGGCCAGGGAAATGCAGCTTACAGAAGAGAACAAGCAGAAGATCTATACCTTAGGGAAATCCTACGACACAGTCTCCGGAAGAATTGTTACCATGACTGGGAAAGCTAAAGAGGGAGAGAAAGTATCGCAGCCCGCCACGCTGGAAGCCCTGCAGAAGATAGACAGAGGCACTTCAGAGGCCATGAAAGTTGGTCCCCTGCTGGTAGAATATGAGGTTCTGGAAACCCTGGCTGATGAGAAATCCAGAAGAGGATCCGAGGTCGGAACCCCAAAGAGGAGATTGTCAGAATCCCTGGCGCCCATCAAGGAAGCTGAATCTCGTCGGCAAAGCCCTGAAGAAGATGACACCCAGAAGGTTCCAAAGCTCCGAGAGGATGCACCTGCCCACCCCCGGTTCAGCAAAACCCAGCAGGTGCCGGAATGTGAGGTCCTCAAGGTGGGACCCTTTGGCCCACGCAGGAAGAGCCTGTCTGAGTGGCGGTACTCCCAGGAGCCAGCCTTTACTGTGGCTACTGCTCACTACGTCACTGAGAAGTCCGCATCCCAAGTGGTGGTAACCAGTGGCTCTCATTCGGTCACAGCTTAAGATTCCAGCATGACAGTTTTGAACCGGCGCCCTTCCACCCTTAACCCTTTCCGTTTCTCTGGCTGTTTGGCTTTATGTTGAGAGCACCAAACCCAGCTTTTTATTTCCATGATTAAATCAATATTGCGGTCCAAAGTCAGCATTAAAACACATTTCCGTTTTATTTCCAGCTGCCCGTTCCCAAGATGTGATAGCGCTGCTGTGGCTTGCAATGACGGGGAAAAATGACCCCCTTAAATCGGCGCCGCCCTGATCCTAATAACTCTCTGCTTTAGCACACGAGGGCTTGTGGTTGCCTAGTTTGCTATGTTATGCCCCATTCTTTTCCGTTTCCGAGCTGTATACATGGACTCCTTCATTCCTCCCATTTCCCTCTGCCTCCAGTTTTATCTAACAAGCTGTGAATGTGTGTGTCTGGGGTGTCTCTCTTGTGCTTGACTCTCCTTTCTTTGTTCACTCAGACTAAGCAGTCTTCTGGGGAGAAGCTCATGGATGGCTCGGAGATCCTCAGTCTGTTAGAGTCTGCGCGCAAGCCCACAGAGTTCATAGGAGGGGTTTCATCTTCTACCCAGAGCTGGGTGCAGGTGGCCGTTTGCTCCCATGCTTGGTGTTTCTGAATGTGCCCATTTGCTTTGCTTTGTGAGTTTGTGGCAGGCGCGCGTTTGTGTTTTGCATCCAAGTGGCCTTGCCTTTCTGCATCAGCGACTTGTCCTTCAGGCCGCTGCGTGTGTCTGTCCTGTGCCTCCCCTGTGCCTTCCACTCCTCTCCAAGACCGAGTACATTTCCTGTATGAGACCAATCGTGTCGGGAAGTTTTAATAGCGTTTAATTTTTAGAGACTTTCTGTCTCGTCTGTTAGGTTAAGGGTGTGCTGCAAAGCTTCCATTCTTTTTTCTTTCCCCAGTTTTATTTTGCTGTGGCCTGCGTCTTTTGCCAATGCTCCTAGGAAGCTGTGCAGGTCCCAGTGTATGTCAAACAGGCAATACCTCAGAGCTGGTGGGAGGAAGGAAAGCTAATTGTTATTTCCCATCCATGTTTCGGCGTATGAGCTCCTGGTGCTGGCTGTGGATTATCCTAGTGAGCGGCAGCGCTGGCGGGGGGGGGGGGGGGGGGGGGGGTTCTGCTTCATTTTGTTTCATGAAAGCTCACTCGGACACTGTACTCTTCCCATACAGACACTAGAAATGAAGACGGAGTCCATTGAAACAGAGGTGGAGTCGACCCCACAGCCCGAGCCCCTCAGTGAGGAGAAGGTGCTGCAGGCAACGGTGTTGGTGGAGGAGGACAGGCGTGTGATGAACACACACGCCAGCGGGGACGCACCTCACACAGCCGGGGAGGTAGGGGGCTCCACAGCCGCCATGTCCACACCCGCAGATCGTCACAGCTTGAGAGGGAAGGAGAGCTCTTTTGTGATAGAAGCTGCTGAAGAAGGAGGAGAGGTGGCCGACAAGACTGTCCCCGAGCAGGGACATCCAACCACTATCTCCCACGAGGAAGAGCAGGTGTCAGCCATATACCCTTCTGAGGCTTTGGAACAAAAATCTCATTTTGAGGTAAATGGTAGTTACTGCTACTCTCATGTGATACTCCGAGATTTAGGACAGTGTGAAAGTGGAGCTAAATTTCGTCGTATACCTCGTCATGCTCGGGCCTTTGGCTTTCCTCTCTGCTCTTTTTCTTTGCGAGGAGGGCAGTTCAGGTGCTCCATGCTTGTTTCCAGATTTTGGGTCACATAGAAACTAGTAAGTACTGATATATAGTGTAACTGCAATTTAATTATCAATTGGATTTATTAGTAAGTATAAACTGTAAGATTAGGCCTGGGGTTTGCCAAAGCAGCAGGGGGCCTGACCCCACCTCAACCGGTTGCCTGATTTGTCCTGGGGAAAGAGCCCTGGGACCAAGGGTGGCCTACACCACCTGTAACCTAAACTCTGTTAACTAATGTAAGTTGATATATTAGGCCAGTAGAATTAGCAGCAGCTTGGCAGGAGATTCACCTGGATTCAAGCGGAGTCCGGGAGTCCAGGAGTCCAATGGCCTGGGATTGCTTAGACTGATTGCCTATAGGCAATTGGGCCCTTTCCCCAATAATTAAATACACCAAGACCTTTAACACTTAGCTCTTAGCTGGGCAGACTCTCCATTAGCTACTCTAAATTAACCCAGATCACCTAATCCCAAACCACCATGTGCCTATGATTACCTTCCAGCATTCTCAGATACATCTATCTGCTTCCGTATCTCCTGGTGGAATGAATGAATCCTCTGTGTAAAACACAAGGTTCCTGTTCTAATCTCAGGAAGTCTCACCCTCCTATACTCTTTCTGCCCAGCTAATTGGCCATCAGCAGCTTTTATTAACCAATCAAGAGAGCCTCAGAAGGGGTGGTAACCAGATCTCAGCATTGAAATCAGCCTATTAGAAGCAATGATATTAGACCTTTCCCCACAGTATAGTTCCAAAAATTGGTTTCTGTAATTGAAATTATAACTGACAAAAGGCAAATGGAAACAAATGATTAGATATTGGAAATTTTGAGGGCCACAAAGATGGCTCAGTGGCTAACAGTGCTTGCCACACAAGCCTGAAGACCTGGCCTGAGTTCAATCCCTGGAACCTACAGTGGAAGGAAAGAGCCAACTTCTGAGAGTTGTCCTCTGACCTACACACACACATACATACATACATACATACATACATACATACACATACAATAATAATAATAATAATAATAATAATAATATTATTATTATTATTAAAAAGAAAACTTGACATTTATATCTGATCCATTTTCTTTCCCAGAAGGACCAGAAGACAGCCCTGCAGCTTCCAGAATTAATTCCTTACCCCTTTTACTGAGATTCTCCAAACATTGATGGGTGGTGACTGATGATCTAATACTTGCCTCATCTTCCTTGATCTAACTTAAGAGCTCATTTATAGGCTTAACCCTATCAGTATTTGCATTTGATTGAAGATAAAAAACAGATTTTTTTAAAATTTCCTCTAAAATGTTCCATTGTTAACAACTGTGTGATTTGGAGAGGCTGACATGGATTTGTTGTGTGCTGTGACCCCAAGTTTACCTCCTCATTTAATATGGACACTTTTGTCAAGAACAAAAGTACCAAGGATACCAAGAAGAGACAGAAGCTCAAACTGGGTGCAAGCCTCTGTAACCTCTCCCCTTGCTTCCCACTGACAGTCACCCACTGTGAAGATGGAGAGCCAGAGTCTGGGCAGTGTTTCTCTAGGAGGAGTGAAGCTAGAAATCTCTACCAAGGAAGTGCCAGTCGTCCACACAGAAACAAAAACCATTACTTACGAGTCATCACAGGTAAGACAGTCTTCGAAGTCCAGAGACCTGGTAACTTTGTGGCTTCATGCATTCAAATGAAACTACACAGTATAAATCTGAGAGACTTGGAGGATCCTGTGTCCAAACCATCTCTCTCAAAAACAGTGCAATACCGTAGTTAGTTTTATTACTGATTATGGATCCACTGGTGACTTCACCAAGGCTTCAGATAATTCAAACACAGAAAACACTCAGACCTGGGTGTGCGGCTGAGGATAAGAGGACTCACTCAGCCACCCACTACTCACATTATTTAAGTCTCAGTTTGTGAAACCTCCTTGTCTATGACTTTGCCTAGAGTTTACGCCTAGCAGCTCTCACATTCTGACTGAACTGGGAAATGATTGTGGGAAGCAATTATTCTTTCCTTCCTAAGAAATGGGTTCCAGCTTCCCATAGATATACGGATCTGTGGATGCTCCAGTCTCTTGGCTGGAATAGTATAGTATTTTCTTATAACTTGTGGACATCCTCAGGTACAGATTAAGTAATCTCTAGACGACTTGCACTACATTCCGCAACGTAGATGCTATGCCGGTAGTTGTTACACTCCACTGTGTATATTTAACAAATACCTGGTTGCAAGTCCATTGAGTATTTTCCCTCTGTGGCTGATTGGGTCCTCAGATAGGGAGGGCTGTGTTCCCTCACTCACGGTAGTGCATTAGAGAATGGAACAGTCCTATGAAGAGGAAATATAACCATTGCCCCTGTGCTGCATGTGTTCGTGTCCCTGCTTAGGTTGATCCTGGGGTGGATCTGGAACCAGGTGTGCTGATGAGCGCACAGACGATCACATCTGAAACTACAAGTACCACCACCACCACACACATCACCAAAGTAAGTGGAGAGAACACCTACAAACATTGACAGTTTCAAAAAGTCATTGATCATCAGAACCTCTGACAGAGTGGGCTGCACAGGGAACTCATTACTTGCCTGTCAGATGCCAGGATAGCTATTTTAAAAGTGACCTTTAAAACGTCTGTATTTTGCCTCTAGAGGCATTGCAAATGTGGGTGCTGTGTCACATGTGCATTCGTAGGTGACAGAGTGAAGAGAAAGCTATATCTACATTCAGTGTTCTGACCTATGAACATCTGAATGAATGGTAGCCTAACATTCCTGAAAAAAAGCAAACCAGAGACCAACACCAGTTCAGCATCATGCAGCCAGGAAAGGGAGCTAGCCTGTGACAACCAAAAGCCCAGCACCAGGCAAGCACCAGGTGGGCTCCTGGGACAGAAACAAGCCAGAGACTAGCCTGGCTCTGGATGTGGAGGTTGTGGGTGAGCCACTGCTGCCTTTGACTGTTTTGTAGTAGTGTTGGCGAGGGAGAGATCCACCAGTGGTGGACAGGAGATCTGGCCCCAATAGGGTCACAAGAGCAGGAGAGCTGCCTCTGCCTCTCACATGCTACAGCACTTGGGAGAGCAGGCCCTGCACCTCGCCTGGGCAACACAGTGTAGCTGGCCCTGTGGGTGTGAGTGTGGGAGAGCCAGCCCTGCCTTTTGTCTGATTTTTCAATGGTGTTGGTGAGAAAGAGTTCCCCTCCACTCTCTGATGCCCTCGCCACGGGTAGCAGGCAGTAGAGTTGGCCCTGACTGACTCATGAGGAGGAGAACTGATCCAGGCCCTTACCTGCTGCAGCACTCAGGAGAGCAGGCCCTGCATCTTACCTGAGTAACACAGTAGAACTGGCCCTGGATGTTGGGGTTGTGGGCCCAGAACCAGGGCTTTGAGCAGGTCCACCCAAACATACACCCCATGGATAACTGCTTGAGTGCATTAAGAGACCAGTTCCAAAGACACAAAACTACAAGATCTCCATGGCATAGGATCATAAAAGCATATGTGAGAGGAGTCAGTGAGGTTACAGTATTGATAAAGTAACAGAAGCCAGAGGCCTCCTGCCAGACCAAGCAATCATCATAATGAACATTTGCAAACAAAAATGTGTGGACAGAAGGGAATATTGTGGGGCACACTGAGACACACTACAGCTTCCGCAATGAGTTTTGTTTTTGTTTTTACATTGTGAGAGGTTTTGAGGGTACAGGGCAGGTCTGAGGGGAGGTGAGAGATGAGAAGGAACAGGGTGCATGAGGTGAAATTCATGAAATAAAAAAAACAATAAAAAGAAAAAAGATCGTAAAAACAAATCTGTGTTTACTGTGCAGTTGTCACCCTATGCTTGTTTCTGTTGAGGATTCATCTCTGGTGCCCTTGATATGTACTCCAGTGGTGGGCACAGAGTAGGTCTCATAGAAATTGGGCCTACCAAACCCAAGGAACTCACCCATGCCATCATTTTGAAAGGAAACACATTGAATGTCTGCAGTAGACTACTGTTTTAGTTCTGGAAGGATAAATGACAGTGGCCCCTCATACCACCACCACCTTCTGCCGTTACCACAGTAACTCACAGAGCTGCTCTGTTTCCTTCAGACTGTGAAAGGAGGCATTTCAGAGACGAGAATCGAGAAGCGGATAGTCATCACAGGAGATGCTGACATTGACCATGACCAGGTAGTGTGTGTGAGATGGTAAACACTGTGACAGAGAAGTAGACGTGAACACATTGGCCTCTCGGTTCCCAGTGCTAATCTTCTAGTTTGCACGTATTCTACGAGGTGTATCTGAGTTAACGCTCCAGGATATGATTTTTAATCCTTCTGTAATCATTGTACCTCATTGTTAACCGTGGATATAGATTTAGCTCATAAGTCTACACCTGGCTACTTACTGCTCATGCATGTCCCACCTCCTTTTTGTTTTTGCCCTTCTGTGATTTCCTGGGGATAGGCGCTGGCTCAGGCAATTAAAGAGGCCAAAGAGCAGCACCCTGACATGTCAGTGACCAAAGTAGTGGTCCATAAAGAGACAGAAATCACGCCAGAAGATGGAGAGGATTGACGGAGGTAAGAGGTGGCATGGATTCTCCAGGCTTGCCTCAGCTGGCATGTGGCATGGGGCACTTCCCTCCCACCCTTCGCCTGATCCGTCTCCTTCGTTCTCTCACTGGCATCTGTGGGCCTCGCCTTCGAGGAGATGGAGAACTGTTTTGCGGGTACTGGCTTGCCTCTGGCATTCCATCCTCAGAGCTGTTTCTGCACCCACGCCAGTTAGAGGGGAAGGAGAAGCAGGGTCCCTGCGTGCACGGCCTCTCCGCTGGTCTCCTCCTCTGGACTTTGCGTTCATTCTTCTCACTACCCAAATTTGAAATATCAAATTTGGCTTCACTCACCGTGTGGCCTCATAAAAACTAACTCGGGTTCTTCTGACAAGCTGAATTTGTGTTTCAAGCTGTGGTTGTAGAGACATTAGCTGAACTCCTTGTGCTTTTGATAACAGCATCGTCCCTTGGAAGTGCTCTCACTCTTCCAAGAAAACTGTATATGCCTCAGACTGTTTGGTTTAGTTTGTAAGCGAGCACTAACTTTCTTCCTGGGTGTCTTGTATTTCCTGTATTCCATGAGTGACTTACCCCATCGTATACTATTTTGCCCCGAGGGGAGGCAAAAGTGCAGATTTGCAGTACCGTTTTCCTCAAAGTGCATGCCTTGCCGATCTGTGTGTCCAGCATCGTGAGCAGACTCTGTCCTCTCTTGTGCACAGCCTTGTCGTGTATACTAACCTGCCATGCAAGAACTCGGGTGCCCATGAGCATCCCTGGGTGGACGGTGAATGCTGAGTGCAGTGTTAGCCACTGGCACACGTGCTTCTAGAATAAGACATGGAAAAGAGCTTGTCCGGATCCGTTTCGGATTTGGCATTTAGACTAATGAGTAGTATCTCCTTTATTAAATGAGAAAAATAAATGCTAAACTCACTCAGATTCAGATTAATAAGATTCTTGAAAACAAAACCAAATGAGAGAAAAGATTCATTTTCTCTGGTGGGCTTGCTTGGGTGACATAAATTTCGGCTGCAGTGTTACAGCGTCCTGTCAGGATGAGCACCTTAACTTCCAAGGTGCTTTTTGTGACTGCCCAGAGGTTTTCACATGAGAGGCTAACGAACTCTCTCTTCCCACAGGAATAACTTAGCTTGAACATGAACCCAGTCATATAAAAGATTAGGAAAACCGGAGCCTATGTGGAGTTCCCTCTTCTAACCCAACTGACTTATATCTGTCTGCGGAAAATTCCGATCCAGAAGAGCTGACCTTGACCATTAATGAAAGACACTGGCAGAGAGATCCTCCCATGACAGAGCAATCCGAAACAGCATCACTAAATCGATACTGCATGAAGCAATGATCCAAACCACAGAAGAGCCGCACCTTTAATTCTCACCAAAATACCTGTTTTCAATTCTACCTGCACGTTCATAACCTACAGTGTAAACCGTGATCTCCTGTAACACGTCGACAGCTCTAGCCTTTCGTAGTTTATTATTAAAGCCTCAACAGAATCGCAGTCTCATAGGGAACAAAGTTCTCTGTTTACAAATAAATGTTAATTACCCTGAAACGCTACCAGCCGTCTAGGTCCGCTGTGTCAGATTTACCCCAGATTAGATGTGCCAATAACCAACTTTATTCAGTAAACAACTTGAATATTGTCCTTGTCTAATCTGGTTTTATTATTCTTACCCATAAGCAGTAATAACTCTCTGACCCTCTACAAATATTTAATGCTTATAATCTTGCTTTGTGTCTCTAATTTGTTATAAGGTAGCATTGATTTTAGCACATTGATGTAAGTTCTTCCTTGTCACTTCCTCTGGTCTGCGTTCCTTCTAGAAATATTCCCAGAATTACTTAAGCAAACAGTCAATGTGTAAATTATCATTCTTTGGGAAGAAAATCTGTATTTTTGTTAGTTTACAATATTATGAAAATCCACTCCAGGGAGACCTGCCAGGCTATTTTTGCTTTGCAGTTTGTTTGGTTTTGTTTTGTTTTTTTGTTTTTGTTTTTTTTCTTGTATTTTTTCATTGACTTTTTTCCTTCTTTTACTTGAACAAAAATGTGTTTTATTTACAAATCTGGTCAAAATTTACAGTCTAGTTCAGAGCCAAGCCTTAAATTGTACAGAATTTCCACTGTAATTAAAATATTTAGTGTTTAGTTATAAATAGCCTCCAGAAAGATATATTCTCCACTACACTCTCAGCTGCATCACACCCCGCCTGCCGTGAATGATGTTACCGCATCGAGAAATAAAAATGGCAAATGCATTGAAAGTTCTAATTTCCACGTGGAGTGATTGAAGTTTTGTGTGGTTTGGTGCCCAGAGTTCACATTTGCTTTACACCAAAGGCCTTCATCCAGCTGACATAAAGAACGATCCTTTTAGTCAGGGTCAGAGATTCACACATTCAATCTATGGTATACAGACCTTGGATGGTTGGGGATGACAGCAAAGTACATTTATGAAAATATTCAGTTACCTACAATGGCTTCAAAGGGGTATTATAGACTCTCATTTTCAGTTTTATGAGCAAAGGGGCTTTGTGTTTCTGAGTTCTTTTGATGTAGCCAAGAACCACTGCTCTTCCAGATATCAGCTCCACAGTTGAAGAAATCAGACAGTGGGTGTTTCAAAGTCCTGTATGCCCTCATCCAGTTACTCGGCTATTACACTTCCCTCTCATGGTGGGAATGAAAGCTAAGTTCCAAAGTAACACACCTGCCTTTATTGACATCTTATATGTCTTTATTTGCCTAACTTTCTGACTTTAAAAATTAGAGCTGAGTTTTTATAGCTCAGTGGGTAAATTGCCTGTCATACAATACAAATGTGAGAAATGTATTCAGCCCCTGAAGTCACATTAAAAAAAAAAAAAAGTCAGGGACTGGCAAAATTGTTAAGAGTAGTTGCAACACTACCAGAGGACCCAGGTTTTGGTTCCCAGCACCCATGTGGATGCTCATAACCAGCTGTCACTATAGTTCCAGGGGCCCCAAAACCCTCTTCTGGCCTCTGCAGGCACCAGGCATGCATACAGCCTGCCTACATATATGCAGGCAAATACTGATACACATAAAAATAAATCCTTTTCAAAATCCATTGTGTGCTTGTGACCCAGCGCCAGGGAGGCGGAAACAGGAGGATTGTTTCAGTTTACTGACCAGTAAGCCTAGCCTCATCAATGGACTCCATACCAGTGAAAGACCCTGCTCAAAAACCAAGGTGGACAGCTCCTGAGGAGCATCTGGGGTTAGCTCATGGCCACCACACTCACATGCCCATGAGGACACACAGGGCACAAGACAAAAAAAATTAGAAATGCTTGGAAAGTTAAGTTCCTCTCATTTGTCGCTGAACTCGTACCAGCTCGTCACTAGGCATCATTTTAATTGCATTTGTGAGCAAACGTGTGTTCAAGGGCTGGAGAGATGGTTCAGCGATTTAGAGCACTTGTTGCTCTTGTAGAGGATCCCTGTTTGCTTCCCAGCACCTAGCTGGTAGCTCACAACCATCTGTAACTCCAGTTTCAAGGGATCCAGTGGTCTCATCTGATCTCTGTGGGTACACACGTGTACATACATGTACAGGCAAAGCATCCATGTACATAAGCCTAAAGAGAACTTTCTAAGGTGTATTCAGAGTTACAACTTCAGTTAACATAAAAGTGGCACATGGTGTCTTGAGATTGCCTCCACCCGTCTGCCCAATTGAAGTCCAAGTGTTACCTAGGCTGGGTGTTCTTAAACGCCTTCATGGTTTTACCTTAGCAATAACAGGAATTATCCAGAGTCATACGTTCCGCTTCGTCTTCTCTGCGCACAACAATGCTTGCACCTCTCCCGCTTTCCACCCACACACTCATCAGACTCCAAAGTCTCTCTTGTGTGTTTATGTATTTGGGATAGAAATACTTCCTTATTAGCACTAAAACCTGGGTTTTTATGGCTATTATTATTATTATCATTATTATTTTATTATTATTTACTACTACAAAATTAGCAACTAGAGATAGAATACATCTTTTTCCTGTGGTTTCTGTGGGTCAGGAGTGTGTGTGTGTGTGTGTGTGTGTGAATATCACTCTAGTCAGGTATCTGCTGGGTCTTGGAGTCTTATCTAGAGACTTTACTGAGAATTTCTGTACTTCCAAACTCTCCCTGGAGAAGGATGTACTTACAACTCTCCCACAACACCCTTGGTTCTTTTCATGGTGTGGTGCTCTTTCATTGTTTCTTCAAAGCTACGAATCAGGAAGAAACTCTAGCACTCAGTGTTGCTAGAGATGAGGCTGTAGTACATAGCCCAACCAAGGGTGTGGCTTACCACTATAATGCCAGTTTCTAACTAGATACAAGACACAACTCCCCACGGCATCTGCAAATTTTAATTTTTGATTCAGTGACTCATTAGCTACTACCAAGCATTCCCTAATCCAATAGTTTCAAATCTCAATTTCACTAATGTATAAAACTGGCTTACTCGTGTGAAAGATTTAGGTAATCTTGAAAGGTTTAGCATCACTACAATATTATAAAAATGTTTATACACATTTTTATAAACCTCATATACACTTTCAGAAACTAACAATTCCACTTCTGGGAGCTGTTTACCTCACTAAAAAGTGTGCTGCTCAGTTTGCTCTCAGATTCAAGTCCAGGGCAGAGAGAAAAACAATGCACAATTCTTTTGAATAAGCAAGGGAAAAAAAATGCAAAGATAAAAACTGTGATATGTGTAGCCTATGGTTTCACAGTGACAATGGTCTACAGAAACCATAGATGTTGTCTTTACTGCTTCTAAAAACTCTTAGGTATTCTCTCTACAGACTGAGTTGCTAGAACCAATGAAAAATCCTCAGGTAAGATACTGCTTCCACAATGGCTCAGGGGCAAAGAGCAGTAGTCGCTCTTCCTAAGGACTTGTGGTCAGCACCCACATGGCAGCTAACAGTGGTCTGTAATTCCAATTCCAGAGAACCCAACACCTTCTTTTGCCCCTCATGGGTACTGCACACACATAGTATGCTTGCATATGCTCAGGCAAAACACCAATACACATAAAATAAAAATAAATTTTAAAATAATTGCTTCCCATCTGTAGAAATGACATGGGGATCACCACATAAGGGGGTTCTCAGGGAAGGTGAGTCCACTACCCGCCCGAACCTCCAGTCTTTATTCTGAAGACAACCAGACGCAACAGGGGTGATGTCTGAGCATTTCCCATTTTTAATGTTACTTCTCTGGCTTATATACAGAACCAAATGGGTGTTTCCACGTGAAGCTACATGGGCCAATCACATTAAAGATCATCCTGTCACATTACATAGCACAAGCCTGGTAAAATGGTGATCATGCACTGGTCACGAGCATGGAAGTCTTGCTCGCCCAATCAGCTATACACACGATTGGGCTTCAACTCCTCCCCAGCATCTTCCAGCTGGCACCATCTTAGATATCTTCCACAAGTTACTTTCATCTTCCCAGCAACAAGGCGTTTTTCATAAGCCTCCCTTTCCCAGGTGCCCACACCCAGCCATGGCTCATCCTGGGTACCTGGCTATGTGGAGACATCCTGACCCCTCCCTGCACTGGGGTGAAGAGATGGAGCCCAGGGATGCTGAGATACCCACTGCTACAGGAGAGAAATGATAGCACAGCTGATGTGGCCATCACAAACTGTTTTACTTTCCTGAAAGAACTTAGTATTCCTTTCTCATCTATATGCTGTAACAGTGGCTTTTATTATTTTCATTTTATTATATACTCTATTTTACTTTTTCTAGTACCTCTACCTCCCTTTCAACCCTTGTTCCTTCCAACTCCTGAACACTAGGTGGGAGAGACAGAGGTTAAAGAGAAAAGTGATGGAGTTCTCTTTGAGCTACTTCCTGCTGATTAGGGTCATTGGTTCTTTGGGGGCAATACCAATCTCAGTAGTCACAATATCTAGAAGTCCAGCAAACCAGGAACAAGCAACAGGAAGAGCAGCAACCTCTTTCTTCTTTGTAACACCTCCTTCTGGGGCTCTCTTTTTTTTTATCCCCTCAGTCCTCTGAGTTAAACTTGTTCAGCTGGCTAAGCCGCACCCTGATAGCTCATGAGACACAGTTAATAGTTTACACTTTTGTTATTCCATATTAAATTAAGAATAGCTTTTTCCAGATCTAAAAGGAATTGTGTTGGTATTTTGATAGGAATTGCATTGAATCTGTATATTGCTTTTGGTAGAATGGCCATATTTATGTTGATCCTACCTATCCATGAGCATGGGAGATCTTTCCATCTTCTGGTGGTCTCTTCAATTTCTTCAAGCACTTGAAGTTCTTGTCATACAGGTCCTTTACTTGCTTGGTTAGAGTTACCCCCAGGTATTTTATGTTGTTTGTGGCTATTGTTAAGGGGGTTGTTTCCCTGATTTCTTTTTCAGCTCATTTATTTGTTGTATAAAGAAGAGCTTCTGATTTTTTTTAATTAATTTTTTATCCAGCCAACTTGCTGAAGGTGTTTATCAGCTGTAAGAGTTCTCTGATGGAATTTTTGGGGTTGCTTATGTATACTATCATATCATCTGCAAATAGGGATAATTTGACTTCTTCTTTTCCAATTTATATCCCCTTGATCTCCTTTAGTTGCCCAGCCATACCACTTCTGGGTATACATCCAAATGACTCCTCATTGAATCAAAGGAAGTTTCCTCATCTATGTTCATAGCAGCCTTATTTGTAATAGCTAGAAACTAGAAACAACCCAGATGTCCCTCAACCAAAAAATGAATTAAAAAACTGTGGTACATCTACACAATGGAATACTATTCAGCCATCAGAAACAATGAAACTATGTAAATTCCAGCCAAATGAATGGAACTAGAGAAGCTCATCCTGAGTGAACTAACCCAGACTCAGAAGGAAGGATGCACATGGCATCTATTCATTTATAATCAGATTTTAGCCATATAGTACAGGATATCTATACTACAACCAATGCACCAAAGGGAACAGGAACATAGACTTTGTTTCCTGTCATTGAGACACTTTTCCCTAGAGGTGCTGCCTTGTAGGCCCCCAGTGTATGAGGAGGCTCTTGGCCCTCATATGACTGCTGAACTGGGATGGGAGGCTGTTATGTAGGGACACTCCACTCCAGAGGAGTGGGATGGAAGGGATAGGGGGTAGAAGGTGGGAAGGCAGGGCTGGGAGAGGTGGAAAGAGGACAGTATGAAGGATATGTAACCAGAAGCAATAAATACATACACTTTTTTAAAAAAAGTTTATACTTTTGGTTTAACTGAAGCAGTCTCATACCTGGAATTAAACAAAAACATTTTCATAACTGTTTTTTTAAATAAACAAAAATCTTACATTTTCCCCTTTTAGTTCAAAAAATGCCATATATTTACTATATATAATAAGAATAACAGATCAATCAAGAATTATTTGCAGTGTCAAGTCCATTTGTATTTAACTCGGTTATTTTGTTTTGCTTTTTCGAGACAGGGTCTCTCTGTGTAACAGCCCTGGCTGTCCCGGACTCCTTTTGCAGAACAGACTAGCCTGAACTCACAGCAATTCGCCTGCCTCTGCCTCCTGAGTGCTGGGATTAAAGGAATGTGCCACCACAGCCAGCTCCATTTGATTTTAGGAACCTTGGAGAAAACATCTATCATCTACACCTAGCTTAGAGTTCTGCACCTATATTGTTTTCTATTCTTATTGGCATTTATCAACCTAAAAGATCTTTTAGACCAAAAACATTTCTTAAATCCTATACAACTAACTATGCTTAGTTGTAAGTTTATTAACTATTTAGGATTCAAGCCCATCAGAGATTTTTAGAAGGAAATTAAATTATTACCTCAGTATGTAGGAAGTGTAGAGCAAGCAACTTCCAAAGCTATAGTAATGATAGAGGTTGCTGGCTACCTGAACAGTCACCCATGGTTTTTCTGTGTTGTTGGTGCATCCAGTCTTCAGCCTACTGGCCCAGAATATCTGACAAAATTTTCTGTGAAGCATAATATCAAAGGACTGGCCTACCTTATCTCTGAAAAGGTTCAACTTTTCAGTGTCCTGCTTGTTCACAGATTGGCCAGATAGCTGCTATCAGCAGTTTTTGTCCAGTGACTCTCTTGCCATATTTGTTTCTTTAATGCCCATCATCTTTTATCAAGTAGATCGGGGGTGCTTCCAGGAGCAGATCTCTCTCTGTCAGAAAAACCTTTTCTTATTAAAACATCTTAAATTCCATTTTCTGTAGGTCTCTGAAGTTGTTGAAAACCATCTATCATCTTTCTATCTATCTAAATAGATAAATATTGCTTGTTTCTATCTGTGTAGTATCTAACTTCAAAAACATATACAAGAGATTAAATACATATTTCTGCAATTAATTAAATTAATATCTAACAAAACTATAAGTTCAACTGACTATTAATTTGTATTTCTTAATTATTCTATACAGTTTTTAATAGTAGCTTCCAAATAGACTAGAACTAAAAAATTGCATTTTTAAATGAGTAACAAAGACATTTTTAATGAACTAAATGCTTTTTGTATGAGTAGTTTTTTTGTTTTTTGTTTATATATAACCTGGTAATTCTCAGCTGCCCTTGTCTGAAATGACTCATACATTTTGCTGTGGTGCCTTAAGGTAGGACTCCAAAGTTTCTTCCTGACTAGAATCTCATAAGATTACCTTGTGTGTCTCTCTTGGACATATATTCATTTCTCTGATGCTGACCTCTCCCAAAAGTTTACAAATGCCAGAAAAATCTTGGCTTTCTGCCACCAGAAACCAATTGTGTCCTGTTACTATATTTCCCAGAGTTAACACAGGCCATTTTGAGATCTGGCTCGAAAAGTACCATATTTCTCACCACCCTGGACATTTTGGTCTCTGAGACTGTTAGTCTTACAATTTCTTTGTAAATGGTCAAACTTACCACAATTAAAACATTAGGTGTTTTGATATCTGAGGCTTTTGGCGGCTATTGGGAAAGCTAATGGTAGTAATCTCACTAGGCTGCTCCTCTGGGGGTACAGTTAGTTTGAGATTAACCCTTTCTCTCTGAACAAGGTGTTTCTTTCACCAGATCTAAACCTGTGTGTTCTTCTTTCTCCAGCACTTTTTGCTTTCTAAGCACTTCAACTTCTATTTGCAAACTCTCTAGTTGCATAGCCATTTCTGCAGTCCTTTTATCATACCCCTCCTTATCCATTTGCAACTTTTCAAATTGCTCAAGAATTCTCCCCACCTTTTTTGAAATATACAAGAGGACAAACAACAACATATAAAAAAAAAATCCTCTCTGGGCACAAAGCAGGAGAGAATCCAGTAGCAGCAGCTTTTCCAGTAGCCGCCAAAAGCCTCAGATATCAAAACACCCAGTGTTTTAATTGTGGTAAGTTTGGACATTTACAAAGAAATTGTAAGGCTAACATCCTCAGAGACCAAAATGTCCAGGGTGGTGAGAAATATGGTACTTTTCAAGCCAGATCTCATAAGCCTTTTGCTTATGTCCTGAAATATACTATTCACTTCAAATCCTGCCATCTCCTCCACAGCATTAGATATAAAATTTCCCATGATGCCTTACCCCACAATATGCCTTTCAAATTTCAGAGCCCCCTGTTCTTATCTTTCCAGGAGATTTAAAGCATCCATTCAAGGAATCC
>CAJQZJ010000184.1:3401166-3426091 GCA_907164525.1 Lophiomys imhausi
AAGAAAAAGAACCATTATTTGGACTGAAAGGGAGAGCTGTTGGGGGGGAAAATAAATACCTTAAACTAAAAAAAAAAAAAAAAAAAAGAAGGGAAGAGGATGGTGGGGCTGAGGGGGAGGAGGGTGGAAGGGTGGGACTGGAGGGAGGAGTAGGGAGGGGATTGTGATTGAGATGTAACTTGAAGAAATAAAAAATAAATTATTTAAAAAAAAAAGAAAAAAAAAATTTCAGAGCCCCTGCTGTGGATCACCAAGATCATTCACTCTTTGGTTCATTTTGTAAGTGATTGTTGTAGCCTATTGTCTTTGTTATATGTCAACTTCTTCATAGCATTTCTGTAGCTATAGTAAGTTAATATCAAATTTAGCTATGTTTTTTTAAATATTAAAATAACTTAAGTTCAAAATTGTCCCTAATTTATAAACCAGGACAATATATGTCTTCAATTATATGCTTTCTCATTTCATTGACCCATATAAGAAGTGTTTGCCTTGGTTTCCCATAGAGATGGCCTTGTATTTTAATAGATATTTACTTGTGAGGTAAAAATGGGATGTTCTATTTTTAAATATATTTTATGTCAAGTCATTGATGTGTGTGAAATTGTGATCTCAGAAATGATGTATTTTTGACAGCAGTGTCTTATAGGAGGTCTGTGATTTAGGAGAGGTGATGAAGGAGCTGATGATCCCCCCTGGGTGTGGTTATGGTAGGTACACACACGCATGCACACTGAGCTCCACGAATGGGGTTGAGCACAAAGAAACCCAAGCCTCACAGACTCTTGTTCTTCTTCAGCCGCCATGCCATTGTTGCCTCACAGGTCCTTTAGTGCCACTAAACTACAAGGACATGGGTCACTTTTCATTGCTGTGACAATGAAAAGGCCTCAGGTAAACAGTTTAAATGAAGAATGATTTTGACTCTTGGTCTCAGCTGGCTGCATTGCAATGAAGCTGTGGTGAAGCAAGATATGACACAGGGGCATTTGACAGATTACATTGCTCACCTCAAACAGACAGGAAACAAAAAGACGGAAGAGCCCCAAGTTAAGATACACCCTTCAAAGACATGCCTCCAGATGCCTGTGTTCTTCAATAACTCACAGTTTCCATATGCTCTATCCGTCCACCAACAGATTGATCCATTGGTTAGGTCAAAGTCCTAGTCACTTTCTAAAACTTGTCCTGTTAACATTGCATTGGAGACTAAGCCTTGAACACATGAACCATCAGGGAACATTTTGTAACAAAATCATGACACTACAGGGTATCTAATTTGATGACAAGAAGTCAAGTGTGTAAATAAACCTAACATTGAAGTACATAAATAAAAACAGCTCATTTGTATGAACATTTTACTCATTTTGTTATGTAAGCTAGGAACCTGGGAGACTTTTCATACCATCTCACGTGATTTCCTTAGCTTACCAAAGGTGTTGCCTTGATGTCTTAACTTTAACCATGGTTCCACACCCTGACTACCCCAGTAGCCCACCGACTACATGGTTCCACACCCTGACTACCCCAGTAGCCCACTGACTACATGTTTCCACATTCTGACTACCCCAGTAGCCCACCGACTACATGGTTCCACACCCTGATTACCCCAGTAGCCCACCTACTACATGGTTCCACACCTTGAATGTTCCAGTAACCCACTGGCTTTCCGGAAGCCAGTCCCACATGTTCTCCAGTGCCTTATACTCCAGCTCACCATTGTTTTTGTTTGTTTGTTTGGTTGGTTTTTTTATGTATTTTTTTCAAGTTACATCTCAATCATGTTCCCTTCTCTCCTCCCCCTCCTGGTCCCATCCTCCTACCCTCTTCCCCCTCATCCTCTTATCTGCATTTTTTTAATTTAAGGTATATGTATCTTTCCCCCAACAGCTCCCCCTTTTAATCCAATAAAAGACTCTTTTCCTTTTAACAATAAATACAATACAAAAGAATAAGAACAAGTAGGCCAGAATTATGAAAATTATAAAGTATAATATGCATTCCCAGTGTACAGTCCATACATATTTGGCAACTGATATTAGTATTCTATTATCTATCTATCTCAATGAGTTTAAAGTCCTATACCTAACTCAGTTTCCAACCTAACTTGCATCACCGTTTTAAAAACATCTTCTTAGATCCAGAACACCCTCTCAATTCCTAAACAACTCAAAATTTAGTTATAAGACTGTAACTACCTAGTCTTCAACCACATCAGAGACCAGAGAAGGATAAATATATCTGAATATACAGGAAGTGCAGAGCAAGCAGCTTCCAAAACTAAGAAATGACAGACAACTGGCTGCCTGGACAGTCCCCAGTTTCTCTCAATACATTGGCCTTTTAGCCCACTATCTCTGACAGACCAGTATTCCATCTTTTAAGATGCAAAATATGTCACTCTTGTGGAACGTGCATGTGGCTTTTTGCTGAATTATTTTTTTATTCTTTCTTAGAATTTTTCCTACAATGTGCTTTGATCACATCTGTCCCCTTCCACAACTCTTCCAAGATCCTTGCTCTCTTCCAACTTTATGACCCTTTGTAAAAATCCATCAAAACCAAACTGTGCTATGTAATTTTACTTTCATGTGTGGCCTCCCCATGAAGCATAACTGACTTTCATGGGCTCCGTCCTTAGGGAAGGCTAACTATGCTATCCCAACAGCTCTCAGTTGCTAATATCTCCTAGGTGAGTGGTGGGACTTCATGCCCACCTCCCTCCTCCATAATGCCATCTGTATGGTTTGAGCTTGCACAGGTCTTCTGTATGCTATAACAAATGTCATGAGTTCGTATGTGCAGCTACACATCTATCTCCAGAAGGCAATATTTCCTTGTAGTCATCTACTGCCTCTAGATCTTACAGCCTTTCTGATCCTTCTTCCACAATTATCCCTGAGCCTCGAGAGGACGTGAGAACATATACATGCCCTTTAAGGGTGAGCATTCTGAAGTGTTTTACTTTCCACACTTTTGCCAGTTATGAGTCTCTGTGATAATAACCATCTACTGCAAAACAAACAAAACAAAACAAAAACTTCTTTGATGAGGGTTGAAAGATGCTATAATCTATGGATGTAACAATAAATCACTAAGAGCCGATTTAATACTATGTCCATGTGATGGAATAATAGTTGTAGTTTCTCCCTAGTGCCTGTCTAATCATTGGTTCTTTGCTCAGTATTGATGCCAAATATGGGTTTCATCTTCATGAGCACACTTTAATCAGAAAGTCGTTGGTTATTCCCATGATGTTCATGCCACTTTTGCACCAGTGAACATGTCTGACCAGTCACTCCTGTAGCTCACAGGGTCCACAGGTAGGTAAGATTAATGATGACCCTTCATGTTCAGTAGCACCTTCTAGCAGATCTGAAGCTGTGCACAGGCTAGCTCCTACCCACTTACTTTTCTAGAAACATGTCCCACACTTCATTACTCATGCTCTGACCTCTGTCCTTGCTGCAGTGCTATTTAAGTAATGGACTATCTTCAGCACATGCCTAGGCCCTGATTTCACTATTTAAGTGATGGAGTATCAGCACATGCTTTGCCCTTGACTTCACTTTAGACTTGACCTCACACTTGCCTACCAGCTTGCCTTGTTATATGCCCACAAAACAGCAGCATCAACATTTTTTTGAGATATGATGTTACTGAGTAGCCTGTCCATTCTTGAACTTACCATTGTCTTGCTTCAATCTTCCAAGTGCTACTGTTATAGATATACATCACATCTGTGAGAGACTGCTGAACTGTAAGATTCAGCACATGTGCCATTGTGGACAGTAGAAGTCTTAACTCCTCAAAATATCTTCTCAAAACACCTCTGCCTTTTGGGGACTGTTGAGGTGAGAGAGCACACCAACTGGTAACTTTGCGGTTATTTTTGATGCCTTTATTCCATTGAATTCAAGGTCCTTCACATCTTTGTGATTGTGAAAGAACAGTCAAAGGTCGTTCTTTCCTACCCTAGCCACATCATCTCTCACATAACTATCACATTAGATGTTCACATGTCTCCATATTCTTCTCATCCACCACCATGTTACAACTCAATTCTTTAGGGTGACCGCTCATCAACTTTAAAAGCAACGTTGTGAGACAGCCAAAAGGTCTTTGCTGGCAACTTCTCACCTATCCCTAAAGTTCAATTCTAAACTCTTTTTTCCAATATAATATTTTATTGATTATTTGAGAATTTCACACCTTGCACCATGATCACAATCATTTTCCAGCCTTCCCAGGTCTACCCTCCCACCCTTGTGACCTCCTCTCTCAAAGAAAAGGAAGAAGAAGAAAAACAGTCCAATTTGTGTTTCCAATATACTCACTGGAGCATAGTCGAACTCCAGTGGCCTACTCATCAAAGAGAATGGAGTCTTTCCCCACCTGTACCCATACCAGAAGCCTTCAGTTATGTAGAGCTACTCCTTAGCATCCTTATCTCATTACCTCTCAACTTTCCATTTATTCTCCTTCTTTCTACAATGCCGTCTTATTTTTTCCTTTTTACCTGTGTGTGTGTGTGTGTATGCATGCACACATGTATGCTTGTGTATGTGTGGACCCACATGTGTAGGTGCATATGTGTGCAAGGTTGGAAGTGCATGTGAGTGCTTAAAGAGGAGTAAGTGCAGTGTTAACACTTAATAGTTACAGAGTCTCCTTAAGATAATGAAAAATTTCAGAGAATACTGGTGACAGGCTAGACAATACTTGAATGAACTGAAATATAAAGATAAAGTGGTTTAAATGCTAAGCGTTGTGTAATCTTATTTTTGCTACAATTTTGAAAAAGTACACTGAATGTAACACACCCTCCCGAATGGTCCCACCATGGAGATCAAAGCTGACCATCCCTACCTCATGCTTACAGCTCCATTCAGTTTTTCAGCCTGCTGCCCTTCACTGTTCTGCTGTGAAGAGACACTATGACGAGGGCAACTCTTAGAAAAGAGAGCATTTAACAGGGGTGTGGGGAGCCATAAGCTGTGAGCTGTGGAAGAGCCATGTTTGACCACAGGATAGGCTTTTGTTCCCCTGTGAAAGACCTGAATATTTGAACTTTGTTTGCTTAAGGGGATGTTGGCATGTTCTTGTGATGCACGGTTGCCAGGGGAGATGACCTTAAAGTGGTGGGCAAGAAGGTTGTTTTTCATTCTGTGTTCCTTATTTTCATTCTTGAGCAACTGTATAATTATGATGTGGTAAAGTAAATGGGGCCTCAGTCTTATCTGAGGTCTGTGTGCTCTGCATTAACTTTGTCTCTTTGTCAATCCCCACTCCCTCCCTCGAGCTTCCCAGGTTGATGTCCAGTGGGCCTGGACACAGGGTGCTTGCTTACAATGTCAGAGGTTTATCCACTATCAAAATGGTGGGAGCATAAAATTTAAAAGGTGAGAAAAACATGAGGAAAGGCAAAAACACATCCATACAGCATCATCCATACAAGTGGTAAGTGGCAGAAAGTGCAATAATTACCCCAATTCATGGTCTCTAAGAGATCACAGGAAGTGCCCTCCCCTTGGTCTCTAAGAGATCACAGGAAGTGCCCTCCCCTTACATGGCTAGTATTGTCCTCACTACACCAACTATGCTTGTTCAGGGAAAGATGTACATGTTGGTGAAACTAATCATAGTTTAAAAATCATTAAGGTGACTGACACGAAATCAGGATGAGGATTATTTTGAAAAGAGGAAGGGAGAGCTCTGAACAAAATGGTCACCTGGAGACAACTGAAGGCAACAGGCTAAGGAATATCTGTCATATTATTGTCAGTGGTAGTAGCTTTGCTTAATACTGAGCCCAAATTCCTGACAGAGGTGCCTTAAGGGAGGAAGGATTTTGACTCCCACTTCAAAGGTACAGCCCACCATGCAGCTCCCTTATCTTAGCAGCTGACTAGGAAGCAGGGAGCCTGAGGAAGAAATGGAGTCAAGCTAGAATTGTCACTCTCTGGTCTGGTGCCTTGAACGGAAACGTTGTTAACAAATATATTTATTAATAACTATAAACACCTATCACCTAGCATCTAATCCTAATAATAACAACTATAAACTGTTGTATTAGGCCAGCAGGGCCTAGCAGGAAGCCTGCAGACCTGGCAGGCCTCACTGGACTTAGGTGTCCTGATGATAAGGCCTGAGACCCAGGGCAGCCCTTTTCCACAATAAAAAAGTACACCAACACCTCTTAATGTTTCAATGCTTAGGCCTTAGCTGGGAAGACTCTCAGCTAGCTCTTCTAAGTTAACCTGACAACCTAATCCATGTGGCCTACTGTGCCTTCCAAGCTCTCAGACACATCTGTCTCCTTCTGTGTCTCCTGGCAGAAAGAGTGCATCCTCTGTATCTTCCCAGGGTTCCTTTTTCTCTCCCAGGAAGTTCCACTTTCCAATACTTTCTCTGCCTAGCTAATTGGCCATCAGCAATTTTTATTATCCAATCAGAGAATGCCTCAGATAGGGTGTTAACCAGATCTCAGGGCATTGAAATCAGCTTTTGAAAAAACATACATAAGACCATCCTCCAACAGTGCCTTGATGTCTGGCAGCTAGGCCCCATGTCCAAATGGCTCCTAAATCTTCCAAAGCAATCTCACCTTTACGGAATAAGTATTTAAACACTTGAGTCTGGGAGAAGGAGACTTTCCACATTCAAAACATAGCACTATTCTTTCACCTCTATGCATACATTTTACACTGTCTTATGTGTAGTTTCAAGGATGCATATTTCACCAGCCATCTTTTCTTTGATGAGAAACATGCATAGTTAATTAAAAGACCTAGCAGTAGGGAGAAAATGCTAGTGAGGCACACAAACAGCACTTACTGGATCTGTCACTTTGAAAAAGTAGCTCACTTCACTTCTCTCTCAACTTGCCGAGACATAAGATGAAGAGGGAAGACTCCTTGGTCTCCAAAAACTCCTTAACCTCCTGTATTAGTTGCATTTCTATTACTGTGATAAGGCATGACAACCAGAGCAACTTACAGACATAAGGGTTAATTTGGGGTTCCAGTTCCGGAGCGACATGGGCTGATCACTGTGGTGGTGGGAAGCATGGCAGCGGGTAAGAATGGCGGCTGGAGCAGCCATCTGAGAGCTCCCAGCTTAGCTCACATTTAACCAGCAAGCTCAAAGCAGAGAAAGCAAACTTGAAATGGTTCAAGCCTTTAAACTCGCAAAGCCTGTCTCTAATGACATACTTTCTCCAACAACGCCATACCTCCTAAACCTCCCCAGCCAGTACCACCAAGGACCCACTGAGCACTCTTGCCTGAAACTATGGGGGACATTTCTCATCCAAACCATCCCAGCTCCAGTTTCTATGATAGCCACTGACCTGTAATGGGAAACACCATGGTGAAGGGGTCTTTCCATAGCTATCCCACTACAGTAAAACCAGAGACATTTCAAACTCAAAAGACCCTCTGGGATTATCACGCTTAAGCAGGTCACAAGGACGGTTCTTAGAAATTGACTTTATCCCATTTAAACATTAATTTAGGATCTGAAAATAGAGTGTAAACAGGCTTCTAGTTATGCACACATCTGCATACACATATCCTGGGAGAGAGAGACTATAAATGATGACATCTGACATTTCTTTGGATAAGTGAAACCTGTAAGAGCTTGGTCAGCTTCTCACGTTGTAACCTCCAGGAAGAGCAGCATGGCATGTGCATGTCTAAAACACCAGTATATTTGAAAAACAGCCAGAATACTTGTTGCCTTAATTTCAGACCTGCTCATTTTCCTTCTTTATTGTTCTTAAAGGCAAGCAATGACAAAGAAATATACATGTGGGTGAAGTATAATCCTCCAACCATCAAACTGGCTAAAACAACTCTAAGCATTAGCAGGGAGCCAAGCAAAATCCATTGGACACACTGCTGGTGAAAAAGCATGGTTGAAAGTTTGTCTTGGTTGGCACCCATGCAGATGTGAACCCATGAGCTGGAGGCCTAGCACATCCACTCCTCAGAATTGTCCTTAAAGACGAGGTAGCCAGGAGCTGATGTATGAGGATGGCCGACTAGGCATTCATTCTAACACCAGTAAAAAATATGAACAGTTTAATATCCTGTAGAGAGGGAAATCTGTGTTATAGTTACATTCATAGAATATTATATGACCACCCAAAATTATTAAAAAAAACAATAGAGAGAGGGAATGGAACCTAGTATACTTTGTGAAATAACCCTGAACAACCTGAATGTGTTCGCACATCATGGTGCTAATTAGAGGATCAGGCTTGTCTGTGAAATGTCTGGGAGATAGATCAGAACAGGGAGCATGGGCTGAATGTTTTCTTCTCTGTGCTTTCCTAGTTTCCCAAAATTTCCATCACTATAATTTCTACTGTTTTTAAAAGAAATTAAAGGATCAATGCTGATAATTTCATATAGAAAATGATAATAATGGAGCATGAGGTCATGTAAATGCGAAGAAATTTTGAAAACTTTTTCCTTGAACTTCAAGACCATTATTACCATCACCGAAAGTTACAGATGCCTGTGTTAAACACTGACTTCCCTAGTTGCCTTCTAATTAAAATGGTGATAGACTAGTTTCTACTATAGATAATGAAGTTATTTATAGCAACAGTAGATGCTGGGTCTTTACAGACGAATAAGTTTGTCCTTAGATCCACATTAGCATCTTGGGCCTACAATTGCTTTTTAGAGCTGTTATTTAGTGTGCCATAAAAGTAATTTTAAGTATCACCACCAGATAATTGAAAGATAAGACTCCCTGGGTTCTGCTTAACTATTATTTTCCTATACATAAAACTGTCCTCTCTCTGCTTAAGCAAACTTGGCCTGAATAAACATGTAGTCTCCAAGTCTCTTGCATCGAGTTCTCACCTCACCTCACCTCACACTCGTGTTTCTCACCACTCCTCTTGGTACTAATTAGAGAGCCATGGCTGTAAAGAGGTTGCGATGAGAACCCTTCGTCTGTGAGAAAAAGTAGGTGGCCAGACTAAGAGAAGAGTTATTTGTAAAATGTACAATGACCTTCTGATGTCCTAGCCTCAGTTTCATTCTCAGCATTGCTCATTACCGAATCCACCATGAGAACCCAAGATGGGTATTGTCAGCACTGACTGGCCACCTCTACTTAGGAAAATGGGAATAGAGACACTCCACTGTGCAAACCCACCATGTGTACTAGAACCCTGGTGACCAGAGTGGTCACATCTGGGATCCCTCCCAGTCTGGAAGTCAGTTTTTACCTCTTACTGGGACAAGTAAGAAATGTATGATTACTTTTATGTACATTGTTTTTCTTCTTCTTTACTTTCTCTTTCTTTGTTTTCCTTCTCTAAAATTTTTTTACAGCACCCTTCATTAGTTCCTGTAACCAGATGCACTTATATATTTAGTATATTTAGTACTAAATATACCTTACATATTTAGTATAATGCATATCCCTTGTACTAATGAAAAATTAAGCTTGGTATTTCTAAATCAATGTGGCTATTAATTTCTGTAATGCCAACTCAACACAGAAAATTAGGATACTATTTTCCAAAGCTGACAACATAGCTTAAGTTTCTAAAAAACTCAAATTGTATATATAATTTTATTTATATATGTATATATTTATTTACATATATGAATATGTAAATATGTGTAAATGTAAATGTTTATATATAAATATATATTTAAATACATTAAATATATGTCTATATGTAATTTCATATGTATATACATATACTTTAATATATATTTACATTAAAAGACCAATAATAGCATTATGGTTTTCAACAATAGTAGCAGCAGCTTTTCCAAGATCTGCAGTCATTTGAACACATTTATAGACATCCAGCATCCCAGAGAACAGCACACTTCTGTTATTGTTGTTTATGCTTTTCTATGGTGATAACTTAATTTTGTCAATGAAATAGTGAGCCTGGCATGAACAGACTAGAGGCTGTTAAGAGTGCAGTGAGTGTGCACTGAATCCATAAGTCTAGTCCGCATTCTCCCACAACCACTACATCACTATTGATAGGGTGTCTTCTAAACCGGTATGCATATGCCTGTGGAGTAAGCGTGACTTCCTACACTGAAGTTCATGTTTGCATGGAGAGATTTTGTGTGAAAGTCAACAATGGACTGTGTTCCAAACTTCCATGAAGCCTTTGTGTGCCTCATGAGGCTCCTATCTGCCTTTTCTACCTTTTCTGTGATGTGCTTAGAATCACTGAGACAGAAGGAAGTCAGACTACAGAGAGACTGTTCCATCCACAGCAATGCAGCTGAATCCTAGCTTCACATTAACATCACCTAAAAATGTTTCCAATAATTCTGAAACTGTGTCTTCAATCCAGAGAGTCTCAACTGATTGGTGTTCAGTTAGGAGTCTGGCTTTACTATTATTTTAAAGTGCAGAGATTATCCAAGTAAAGTGGTTGCATCAGAAGCACCTGGGAGGGTTGTTACAGTCCTTGATTTCACTCCCAGGAAAAAGCCTTTTTTAGCAAGTTCTCAAGGTCTGGAACTCATGCTGTGGGAATCAGTGACTTACACCAAGATCCGAGTGACATCCTTCTTGACCTGCTGTGATTTTCATCTTCTGCAAAGGGAATCAAGTCAGCCACAGCCACATTGGTGTAGAGATAGATGCATGCAGATGATAATCTGAAGACACTGACACCATGAGGAATGGTGTAATCACAAGCCTGCTGACACCCTATCTTGGGAATTTCGGAAATCAAATGGGGTGACTTCTAGAACACCACAAGAGGAATCATGACGTGGCAATTCAATCAGCAGCAGCCACCCCAGCAGCTGAGGCAAAAGTGAGGTTTCTGTAATGGAAATTGTAACTCACAAGGAGGAGAGGGCATCACCTTGTAAATGTTACAAAAATAACCAAAGTGACAGAAAGTAGGAGTTTCCAAGGAGATGCTGACAATTATTCAAAATCCTATACTGAAACTCAAAAGGTGCTCCCTATTCGTTTCTTGTAATCACCCCAAATAGACTTTCAGTGGTGGTTCTTCAAACAGCCACTTCAGAGGAGCCAATTATAACTCTCATAAATATGTTAATGAAGAGGTATGCGAGTAGACAAAAAAAACCCCAATACATAATACAGTTTTATAACAGATATAGTCAGTGAATATTAAGAGTCCAAAGGAAAAAGAGCATCTTACGGTGTCTGTGCTGCTGAAGAGTATCTAGCACTTTCAAGTTCTCACAACTGAAGGTCATTGGGTCACGGTTCCTGATCCTGAATCCTCTGCACAAACACAAAATGGGCATCTGCCAAGAACGTGCGGGCTGCCTTATCCCTCGGTGGGTATAAGAAGGACAAGACAGTGCACGCGCAAGAAAGAACATCTGCCTTTTAATCTGGAAATCACTCCTGTGATAATGGCAATGTCCGCATAGACTACAGGAGTTTGAGAAGAGGCATCCATTGCTGGAGAGACAGTCCAGCTGTTAAACGACAGGCTCAAATCCATACCATCAAGAAAAGAGATATCAAAACCCCATAGCGGGGTAGAAGTGACACAGACAAAGACCTTTAAAGGATATATATTGTTCACTAGATCCCAAAGGATGTGGTGGGGTGGGAAGCAGGGCTCTTAGACAATCCTCCAAAGGAAGCAGTTTGTGGGTCCAGCTCTTTGGGCTTTTTGAAGCCCATCTGCTTACAGGTCTGTCTTGGAAACTGAGAATAGTAACCTGTGAGCACTGAGTGAAGACAATAGGATATATGTATGTATGTGTGTATATGTATGTATGTATGTGAAATGCCCCAAGAGTAAGAGCCAGTGCAAAGGATCAAATAGTGCCCACAAGTGGTAGCCACACTTCTATTTACAGCTCCCACCTGCAGAAGGACCTCAGTCCTTGTTTGTCAGAGTGACTACATCTGTCATTAGCTAAAACCCAAGCTAGTGAGTACACTTGTGAGAGATTTTCCTGATTGGATCTTGTGAGGTTCAAAGACCCACCTTAAATCTGGGCCACACCTTCTGTTGACAGCCCATATAAAGGACGTGGAAGAAGGAGATTCTGCTCTTTGCCTGCTCGTCCTCGCTCTTCCTGGCAAGCCTATTCTCAGACTGGTGTTAGAGGCTCCTTCTTCTGGATTCAGGAAATGTACTGAAGACCAGCCGAGACATCCAGCCTCATGGTCTGAACAACTACTGGGTTCTTGGACTTCAAGTCAGAAAGGACCATTATTGACTAGCTGGACCACAGCCTGTAAGTCATCCTGATAAATCTCCTTTCTCTATGTCTAGATTCATTATATTAGTTCTGTTCCTCTAGAGAACCCCAGCTAATACAAAAACCTTCTATCCAAATTTAGGCTATTGGAGAAATGGTTGCACTGAGGGAAATGGCTGATGATGTTAGCTGTGTCTCGGGCTGGGTGATGCAGGTACTGGGAATCTCCTCTCTAGTGACCTTAAAACAAAACAAAATGTATAGCAACTGTCAACTTTGGTTCATGGCTTAAGATACCCACCAAGAAGGCTTGGAGATGGTTAAGGGTTCTTACCAATATGCTTTCCCTAGTTTTGTCATTCTAGATTTATATGATGTCCATAGCAATGTTTAGAAACAAAAGCGCTGTGTCTTAAAGTGTAAGAGAAGAGTAAACAGTGTTGTTTGTAAAAGTGGAGATAAGAATTAGGTAAATCAAAAGCTCTCTATCACGAGAAATGCTGGGGCAATCCGGTTAGTTTATTCTGGATATTTCACGTTTAGAGAATGCTGGTGCTAAGTGGCACATGGTATGTTGGTACTGTAAAATCTTCTATAATGACTGAGAACTCCTTTCAGGCTCTCCACATGCCAGAGCCTTCACATCAGCTCTCTTCCCACAGGACAGTATTGGAGACAGAGAAGTGAAAGAAACAGCCATGAGTAAGTCCTGTCCCCTGCACAGACCTTAGAAGTGGCTTTGAGGAAACACCCTGTGGGTCATGTGACTTTCTCATCAAAGTGGGATATAAAACACCATCCATCTGCAGATATGAGCTATGTGAACTTTTACATCCTTTCCAGTGCTTGACCTGAAGTAATAGAACTTGGTGGTGACAGAAAGGTTGTTACCTGATGAACAGGTCCTGTTATGACCTCATCTGCTCTGCCTCCCCAGAGACCCAGGAGCATCTAGGGTCATGACCAGCTTTGGCCATCACTGATGCTGATGTAGATATTGTCTCAGATTTTGAAGCAGATGACATTATCCTTAGATCTGAATGACCTTGAACATCCAAAGTTTGCAGAACAGAAAGGAATCTTCCTCCCTATATAGGTAGGAATAATTCTCCACACGTTGCTTCTAATCATTTCTGATAGAAGTGATTTTTCTCCCATATGTGTCAGCAATGGATGAAGGTGAGAACATTGGCATCCAGGAACAACTGGCAACAAGGGACCAGAGAGCACAGCCAGGTTTTGTACCTGGATCTCCCTGGCATTAATTCCAGGGAGAGTGAAGTCCATGCCGGGTGACAGTGGTAGTAGCAAGCATGAGAAGCCATACGTCAAACCAGCACAAAAATCATCCAGACAAGCAAGATGACAAAATTGATAGCAGAATTGAGCACAAGTAATAAAGCCCAAAATTCACTAAGAATTGGCAATGCTGAATGCAGATGATGTTGTAAAATTCTGGTAATGGGTCTAGAGAGATGACTCAGTGGTTAAAAGCACACACTGCAGCCGGGCGAGGTGGCGCACGCCTTTAATCCCAGCACTTGGGAGGCAGAAGCAGGTGGATCTCTGTGAGTTCAAGGCCAGCCTGGTCTACAAAGAGAGTCCAGGACAGCCAGAGCTACACAGAGAAAACTTGTTTCAAAAAACAAAACACCACCAACAACAAAGCACACACTACTCTTTCAGAAAATCCAAGTTTGACTCCCAGTGCCCATTTTAGGCCAGAAGTACCCACACCCAGCTGCAACTCTAGTTCCAGGGGAATTCCATGCTTCTGGTGTCTTAGGGTTCCTGTGCTCATGTACACATAGCTACAAAGACACACACAATTAAGAATAATAAAAATAAATACTTTTTGTTTGTTTGTTTTTCAAGACAGGGTTTCTCTGTATAACCTCCTTGACTGTCCTGCAACTTGATTTGTAGACCACGCTGGCCTCAAACTCACCTGCCTCTGCCTCCCAAATGCTGGGATTAAAGGTGTATGTACAAAGATGTTTGTTAGCCATAAAGAAGAAATAAATTATGCAATCTTCCATAAATGGATGAAACTAGTAGAGAGCACCATTTTAAGCAAAATAAGTCAGATCAGAAAGACGAGTGTCCCATTTTCTCACATATGTGGAATCTAAATATTCATTTAGAAAGAGTATCAAAGCTGAGGAAGGACCATTAGGGAAGAGGGGGACAAGCAGTATAGGAAGGACCATTAGGGAAGAGGGGGACAAGCAGTATGATCGAGACAAAACAGGGTCATAAGATTAGCTGTGACTAAAATATATTAAATATGCGTAAAATGTCACTGTGAATGAAGCCTATTATTTTATTGTTAATAAATGCGAATCAAGAAGGGAAACTTGGTATGGGTTTGTTTTGCTGTCGTTTCATTTCTTGTAAGGATAAGTTGGTGGCTAGCTAGAGAAGAAAAGAAGACAGAAACCCAGTTGAGCTACCTGGTCAGCAGGATACTGAGTAATTAAGGATTGGCAATATAAATGGATGTTTTTTAAGAACTGTGACTAATGTCTAGTTGTCATTCTGCCCAACTAGTCTGTGAAATGCCTGCTGTGCTCAAAATGACTCCTGCAGAATTTTTTGACAAGCATTATATATTAAAAAGAGTGAACACCTGACTTGAGCCCTTTGGGATATGGGAAAAGAAAAATGCTAACATCTACTCTAAGGCCTTGCATAATGGCGACATTTAAGCTGTTCCCCTCCCATGCATAACTGAAGTTTATGTGTTGCTCAGCCCCCACCCCTACAAGCCCATAGCTCCTACTGTCCCAAGGTACCAGCACCAGCCTCTGAGTTGTAATGTTGGGAGAGTTTCCACATCATCATTGACCTCCTTATTGATCTGTCCTAAGCAGTCTTGATTCAGTGTCCTCAGCCATCCCATCTGAGGTACCATCTATTCCCAGAAGACTAGCTGGTACAGTAAGCTGTTCATTCAGTTTATGATGTCAAGTGAGTAGTTTAATATCTTCTTTCAAGTCCATTATGCTAAGAATATCCACAAAGTAATAGTTTGAACCATGTCAGAATGACAACATGTGACCAGTCCTGACCTACACAAGTAGCAATTTCATATGCTGGGAGAACTAATTAAATGCAGAGTGATTTTGAATAGTGCCAGACACAATCCGAGCTATTATTCATTTCTTACTGTGACACTCACCCTTTATAAAGCCTGCCAGCCCAAGGATAGCAAACTCAGGGATGGGGCTGCCTCTTCCTCTAACATGCCCCAGTCAGCACTGTGTGTTGACTGGGAGACTTTCTTACAGAACCTGGGGGCACTGTGTGTGCAACCCATTCCTACTCTTCTGGCTTTGCTGCACAATGAAGATCCAGGACTTTTGTTCAGTTTGTCTATTAGAAGATACTCCTGTCCTTCTGTGTGAACACAGGGATCCTGGCATTCATGAAATTGTCCTTTGTGGTGGTAGTTTCTGGCCATGCACACCAGGCAGTCTTTTGCATGCATGCAGCAAACATTTTCTGGAGTCCTTTATATGGTGGTAAAATGAATGGCTTCCTGTCATACTGGCAAAATAACTCAATGGAAGCAGCACTGGGTTTGCACATTAAATTAATTAAAAGTAGAAACACATTTTTCTACACTGTTGCTTAGGGGTATGAAACCCACCCACCCTGCAGAACATGAAGAGGGTAACAGCAGGCAGGTTCGGGCTGAGGAAAAGGCTTATCTGGAAATGATATAGAGGCTGATCAAACAGCCTATAGAGGAATTTTAATTCAGAACACGGCCGCTCTGGCAAGAGATCACATCCAAAGGCCTTCTAGGTCTGTGTGATCCAACTGGAATATACAGACATGCTGCTGGGCATGGTGGCACACGTCTTTAATTCCAGTACCCAAGAGACAGGGTTAAGCAGATCTCTGAGTTCAAGGACAGCCTGGTATGGAGCAAATTTCAGGTAAAGAAAGCTTAGGTCCAGGTGTGGTGGTACATGCCTTTAATCCCAGCACTCAGGAGAGAGGCATGCAGATCTCTGAGCTCTAGTCAGTTCTGTTCAGTCAGTTCAGTTCAGTCAGTGAGTTGAGAGGCAGTGTAGTGGAGTTGAGTTCGTGACAGTTCAGGTCGTGGAATTCAGATGCAGTTTTACTGGAGGAGTTTTAAAGAGACAGGTTGTAGAGAGAACAAGCTAGACACAGGTCAAGACAGAATGAGCCAAAGAATGAGAAAGAGCCAGAAAATTAGAACAGATTGCTAGAGTTTGAGACTGAGAGAGAAGCCAGATTGAACCAGTCATTGTGGAAAGGAATTTGAGCCACAACAGCTGAGTTGAACCAGCAAGCCAGAATTCAGAAAGAATTAAAAAGAGTGAGGTTATTCAGCAGTTAGTCTCAAAGACTGGAAATAATCTAGGCTTACATAAGACTATAAAGAGACTAGAAGCTTCCAGGAGTAGGCCTAGATTAGCAGACAGAGGCAGTGAGCCTCTGAGATGACAATCACAGAGATGAATAAAGATACTATAAGACATCTGGCACTCAACATGGTTGGAGGATGCTTTCAGAGTTGATCATTTTGTTCTATTACAATTAATTGTAACTTTGTCATCTTCATTTCAAACACATAGCTGAATAATTACACACTTATCATCTTGATTCTTTTTCACACACGGGAAATTTGTGTGTGTGTCCAAACTATATCCTAAGTACAAACTTAACAAATTCTGCTTTTAAGACTCTGTCATCTTGTATATGTGAAGAATCCGAGCAACAGTGGGGACTGGATTTGCAGCCTGCCCAGGCAGGTTTCTTTCATTGCTTTCCTCACACAGATCACATCTGTTCTAAATTTAAATGCTGCCAGATTTGTATCACACTTCACGGTTCAGCGTACTTGAAGTACTGCTCGCTTTAAGACACTGCGGTACTCTGGGGAACGTTTAACTCTGCTTTCAACAGTTTTGTTAGGAGGTTTGAATTTATTCTGGTATGTGTTACATACTTGAATTTCAAAGTTCTTGCTCTTGCATATTGCACAACAATAGGAGCATATGAGGACCAGGGGCAGGTAAATTAGCCACCTCCTGTTAAATATGAGAATACTGCTTCACCTCCAGCCATGTCCAGACTTTATTCAAGCCCAGGATTCCAGATTGCCACCTGTGGCTTTCAGGTAGCTTTTTCAGTATCCTCAGGTACTGGCCCATTTTTAAAAGGTATATCCAGACCACTGCTCCAGATGTGTCCCTCAACTCTGATGACCTCTTGAAGGACCCAGGTGGGCACAAGGTTGTGAGCAGCAGAACTTACACTCTGGGCTGTTGCTCATTCTGTCCTAAGCCTGCAGCATGAAAAGCCACAGTGCCGCCCTTTCTATCAAAGCTCCAAATCCTCATGTCAGCTGCCTTTGTCAAGTTGGGTTTTCAAAGATGATAGTAGAGGCAGAGAGGCTGTGAACCACAGAATGAAAGAAAGTACATGGGAAGTCACATTTTATTAGAATAATTGCTGTATCAAAGATGTGGGCCTATCACTTGGCTTTTTAAATGCCTTAACTGTGGCTTGATATTTTACAAACCATGCTTCCCACAGCTTGCTGTATGGCTACCGAGTCCAACTTCTTCAATGTGAGCTCATGGCTACCCACAGACTCTCCATTCATCCCACAACCTAGACTATGGACTCAACTGGTCCCAAATTGTTTTAGTTTTTTTTTTTTTCAGCCACCATGATAAAATGCATGATGAAGATGACATAAGAGAAAAAATGTTTAATTGGCTCACACTTCTAAGTTAAGTCCTTCATTGTAGGCAAGTTAAGAATGCAGAAACTAGAAACAGCTGGCCATATCACACCTACTGTCAAAACCAGACCTAGATAAATCAACGCACACATACCTGGGCCCATAGTATGCAGCTCTCCATCTCCTTAGATCCATCACTCTTAGATCATGCAGGACATCTGCCCAGGGAAGGGTGCCGCTCACAGCAAGTGAATCTGAGCGTCCCAACTGATTACATTTCAAAGTAATCCCTCCCAGAATTGCCCACAAAACAAGCAAATCTAGAAAATCCTCCATTGACACTCCCTTCCCAGGTGTTTCCGATGTGTCAGGTTGACAGTTAAAGCCACTCCTCACTCTCCCCTCCATGCAGCACCCACCCTCACACTTATGGACATGACATTTGCTTATGGCAAACACTCTGTTATTCTACTCTAACATTTTTACTTAATAGTACACACAATATGCTATCATTTTGAATGACAAAGGGGACTAAAATGGAATATGTTAGGATATTTTTGGCTTTTTAAAAAAATGAACTGGTTCCTTTTTCACAGGATAAAATATAAAGATAATACATTAAGGAGATAGTTCTAACTTTGAATGATATTTTGAAATGAAATGTTTTCAAATAGGACTTGGGGAGATGGGTCAGTGGTTAAAAGCCCAGAAATGTGACTTCAGTGCCCAACACCCATATTACGCAGCTCACAACTACCTATAACTCCAGCTCCAAGGGATCCAACACCCTCCTCTGACCTCCAGGGCCACCTTCACTCATGTGCACATGCCTCCCCATAGACACATGTGAATGAACATATAATCAAAAATAAAAGTAACATTTTCAAAAATCTCTTTTCAGGTGTTAGTGACAATAACCTTGTTTGTCGCGTCCCCCCCCTTGTCCAGCAAGGAATGACGCAACTCATAAAACTCTTCTCCAGCAGTTTATTCAGGTCCCTTGAAAACAGTCTTCCGAATAATGGGGCAGACCCAACCCACAGGCTAAATACTAATTAAACAGCCAGTCAAGTAAAGCCAAGTGGTGCTATCTTAGAGGTCTACATATGCGGAAGCAAGCCAGATCAGCGGTCTTTGCCAAATATGAACTTATTATCATAAAGAGCGCTCACCGTCGGGCTGGTGGAAGGCGGAGACCAGCGCCATCTTTAGGGCGCGGCACTTCGCAGCTCTCTACACTTGTTCTTTCTGTATGTACATATTTTAAATACTTGCTGTTTATGCCTGAAATGGTTCCACAGTTCTCATACATGAGAAATTTTAATGCAGATTTCTTCAAATTTTGATGAGAAACTTTCACTTTAAGCAACTACCTAGTAAAACTTATAGATCAATGATTGTGCAATCATTCAAGATTTGAAAGGCAGCTAAATCCTTTGATGAATCTAATGATAACTATATTTCTTACGGTCTTTAGATGATTTTTTTTAATTTACTTGGACTATATGTAGCAACTGCTCAAGACATAGTCACTAAAGTGTTCATAATGCTTTATTATTTACTTTTAGATTATTGTTTATTAATTTTCAAATTCTACACTACTCCTCAGTGAATCCACAACCAGCAAGGGAATAATGAAGAATCTCTGTCCCCATAGAATTTGCATCCTGCTCAGAGGTCAAACTGTAAATAAAATGTATGTAGTAAGCAATGCTGGCCAGCGTTGATTTGTCTTACCAAGAAAGACCTGGGGAAAATGGAAGATAATCTGTGGCCTGTGCATACCCTGACCTCCAGGTTGACCTGAGTCCCTCCTAACCCTATGCTCATGTCCATATATCTGCATAGAAAAGCTTGGTCTTGACCTAATCCTTTGCCTGTGTTTGATGATGTAGTAAGTAACTTATTTTTCTCTAAATACTGGGTGCCATGCCACAACTTCATAGTCTGAAATCTATGTCCCATTTTCTTCAACAGGTTAATTTTTCTCATTCTTCAAGGTTTACCCCATATCTCCCCATATGAAGTATTCATAGTGAAGCATCAAACCAAGATCTCCATATGAAGTGTTCATAGTGAATCATCAAACCAAGTTCCCTTTTGCATGCCGGTAGTATCAGATGTGCAGCAGTATATTGGAAACATCCCAATGCTATCTTTACTATCAGAGCTGACAGTATCTGTTTCTAATTTCCTAAGATCTACTACACTTAATTCAATAAATATTTGCAGAATTCAGTCTCCCCTGCTGTGTAAAATTTATACAGCCAACCTCAAATAGTTCAAATTGATCTCCTTCTTGTGTGAGATCTAGCCAGAACCAAAGGAATTAAAATGTAATTTTCCTCTAATTATTTGCTTCTCTCCTCTCCAGGTCCCATCCTCCTTTCCTCCATCCCTCCCTCCCTCTTTCCCATCTCCGTCTTCTCCTTGCCCCCATGTATCAAACCCCTCAGTTCATCAGTCACATGAGGGATAAGAGCTTCCTCTTATATTGGGGCTTCATATGGCAGCCCAGCTAGGGGAAGGTGTTCCACTAACAAACCATAGGGTCCATGACTCGCTGCTGGGTGGAGCTTTTCATGAACAATGTTTATTAATATTCAAGATTATATTGATATTTTGTCAATGAAAAATGTTTAAAACTTTTGACTTTATTTCAATATTAGAGTCATGTTCTTTCCAATCACTGAAGAGGAATCCATAAAGATCCCATTGAGTAAATCCTACCAGGAATTAAAAGCAGCATGTTTGCCCATACTTTTCTTTTTTTTTTTTTTAATCAGGATACTTTTACCTTTATTGATGAATTAAGTGTGGCATCTTTAGAAAATTTCTATGCATTTACTGAAAATTTCCTCAAGTAGCTGTTCCAGATGGCAATTAGAGACCTGGATGTGAGGTATTAAGCATTTTCAGGATACAACACTGTCTCTATTAACACTTTCTTCTAGATTACATGGCCAACCTTTTCCTTCCTAATACTGTCAATTAACCAAGATGAGAGCTGCCAGTAGGAAAATTCCTATTTTCCCTTTAGAATTGGGGCTGTTTGTATATACGCTTTGGCACCTGCAAAGCCTGTGCCTCAGCAGCCCACACCAGTGAGCAATTTGGCCTTGTTGGTAAATAAAACATACACACATCTAACCAATTTCATAGAAGATTAAGCACAGCTTATATTCCAAGCACATTAAGGGCATTGTCTTGGCAGGGCAGTGTTCCTAGCTGAATCACTGAGACACAGCTCCAGGTGGCACCAAGTAATCATCCATGCATAGACACTCTCCTTCCTGCTTTTTTTTTAATAATTTATTTTTTATTTCTTCAAGTTACATCTCAATCACAATCCCCTCCCTACTCCCCCCTCCAGTCCCACCCTTCCACCCTCCTCCCCCTCAAACCCCCATCCTCTCACCTTCATTCGCCTGCTTTTTTTTTTTTTTTACTTTAAGGTATTTATTTTTCCCCCCAACCGCTCTCCCTTTCAGTCCAAAAAATGGTTCTTTTTCTTATAACTATAAATACAATACAAAACAACAGAAATAAATAGGCCACAATTATAAGAGTTATATGGCTTAGCATACATTCTGCCCATACTTTTCTAAAGGTTGTGGATTCTTGACACTTTTATGTTGAAATTATTATAAAAACAATATTTAGATATTTGCTTGTTCAATGTTAATATTCTCATGGCTTATAAAGTAAATACAATTTGATGGGCATTGCTATTCTCTAACATTAGCAATTATGTCAATATAAGAAAACTAATATTATGAAAATATATACCAAACTATAATCCACATTTCATTTTTTACTTTTCCTAAGACATAAAGATCAGCTCATTCAGTAATTGGAATACAAAAATGGACATAATTGTTCAAATATTTTCATTCATACAGTGGGCAGAAGGGCTGGCCCCACCCCTAGCAGCCATGCCAGCCTGACGTGGTAGAGGCCCGGGCGACCAATTCAGCTACCACCCAGGCCCAGAGCCAACACTGTGAGTCAGTCTACCAGAACATCTGCCCCATCTATGAGCTGATGGAGCATGTGAAGGAGCTGGTCCTACAGAACCAGACTTCAGGATCTCCATGACTCTGAGCAACAGCAGGATAGGACAGGAGTCTAGGTGATGTTCCAGTTTGTCAGAAATCAGAAACCTTGAACCAGATGGACGACTGGTTGCAATGAATATTTGTATGTGAAGCTGTTTGTGTAACATTTAGGACACAGTGCAGCTTCCAATGCCACTGTGATGAACAAATATGTACGAGGGAGAGGTGGGAGAGAGGGAGAAACGGTGCGGTTGCGTGGGCAGTGGAGAGAGGTGGACCTAGAGATGAGAGGCTGCGGTCAGTGGAGGAACAAGTCATTACCCAGTGGGACTGGCAAGGTGACGTGCAGCAGCCTGGAGCTGGCAGGGTCTCAGCCCTTGAACAAGCTGCCCAGCCGCATGATCACCCTGGCTCTGATCAATGGGCCTGATGTTCAGAATAAAGGATGGTTCATTTAACGGACTGGGCCTCCTCGAAAGACCTCCCTAGTCAGTATGTCTCCCAGGGGCCATTCTGGTCCGACGTGGGGGCCGTGCTGTTGACGGCGAGTCATACTGCCACAGGAGACGATGTTCTTTGGCTGATGCTGAAGAACACATGGATGTTCCTGGCCCATGCTCTTGCCAGAAACCATGTAGGAGCCCAGGATCTGTGCCCCTGTTGACTGCAAGGGCAGGGAATCTACCCCTGCAGCGGCCTTGATGACGGCAGATGCAGATGCGCAGTTGAGAAAGAGGGACATAGAGGCTCCTGTGACAACCCTTACCTTCCCCCTCCCCCAAGTAACAGCCCAGACCAGAAGCCATCAAAGAGAACTCTTTTTGAAAAAAAAAATGTGATAGGAATGCTGAAGTAGCTCTCCACAATTGATGGCTTCTGGGAGGGGGGGGTGCAGTTGGAGAAGGACTCAGTTTTCCTTACAAGGCAGACGCTGCAAGTTTGACCAATGCTCCACTTAGCACATCGGAAACACAAAATGGACTTGTTTTTTCTTTTTTCATTTCTTCTTTTTCTTTTGGGGGTGGAAGGTCACTAAGGAGGGGAGAGACCTGAGAGAACTGGGAGGTCCGAGTGATCAGGGTATGTGATGTGAGATTCCCAGGCAGTCAATAAAAATATTATATTGGAGGCAGGGTGTGGTGGCGATTGCCTTTAATCCCGACACTCAGGAGGCAGAGGCAGGTGGATCTCTGTGAGTTCAAGGCCAGCCTGGACTACAAAGCAAGTCTAGTATAGCCAGGGATACAGAGAGAAACCTTATCTCGAAAAAACAAAATAATAAAAAAAAAGTTGGAAAAAATAGTGTGAATTTAACATTCATGGCTTAGTCCATTCAAGCTGCTATAACCAAGCACCACTAATTTGGTAGTTTATAATCTCACAGTTTTCTAGCCTAGGAAATCCAAGGTTCAGATATGACAGACTCAGTTTCCAGTAAGCACCAATTCCCTAACTTGTAGATGATTTTTCTCTTTTCTTTTTTTCTTACAACATCAGTTAGTAGAAGGAATGATAGAGAGTCAAACTTTGAGCATCTTTTCTATAGCCAGGATCATATTCGTGAGTCAAGACTCCCTTATCGCGGTGAGAAGGCTCAGCTGGTAAGAGCTGCACAGGAAGCTGGTGATCCTACAATGGGAGGAGAGAGGGGAATCCTGAAAGCTGTGCTCTGACCTCTATCCACACACTGTGGCATGAGCGTGCCTGCACACACACAGACAGACACACACACATATACACACACACAGACACACACACATATACACACACACAGAGAGAGAGACAGATAGATACACACACACATACACACACACACACACACACAGAGACAAACACTCAGAGAGACAGACACACACACACAGAGAAACAGATAGAGACAGACAGACACAGAGAGAGAGACAGATGGACAGAGACAGAGAGAGAGAGAGAGACAGACAGACAGACAGACAGACAGAGACAGAGAGAGGTTGTTTTTAAAGACTCACATTTAAATTGTCATTTGGAGCTCAGGATTTCAAAACATGATTTTGGGAAATGCAAATATCCTGTTTGTAATGTACACCCAATGATAGTATGAAAGAAATGCTTAAAACATTATTTAATGCATTTTGTTATTTTAAAACATTTGCTTTTGAAAACTAAATCTAAAATGATCACAACTCATTTTCCAATCAAGAGATAAATGCAAATTCTTAGCAGCCTGTAAAGTTTGAACAAGTGTTTATTTTTAGAGGCTTCCGTTATTGTGTCTGACTTTATATTTAATGACTTGCCCGTCAAGTTACTGTACATGTTTCATTCCACATTCTTACAACATGACAGGAACTTCAAAGTGTTAAAATAACAACTAGTAGACTAGAGATATAGATACAACAAGAAAATTTAGCCAGAAAATACTTTTATAGCATCTAAAGGGCAATTAGTACACCTACCTACACAATCCCAGTATATTTTTATGAAACTATCTTAAAAGTGACTATATTTTTGAATAAGATGTCCTTATACTTTTAGTCACTGCTTCTGGGCAACACAGCATGTGTCGTCTGGGCAACTCACATTAAGTTGCTCTAATGAGACATCTGAATGACTTTGCCTTTAAATATACTCAAGGAATAGATCAATAGTGGTAAACATCCCTTACATTTAATTATTTTGAAATTTTCCAACACCCTCTGAAATGCGTGTTATAGCCTATAGTGGTTATGCTCTGAAGAGTGAAAACATGCCATTCTCTGTGTGCTGCATGAGATGTTTGTTCTGTAGTTTGGAATTTGAATGCTTCCCACCCTCCAGAAGCCAGAATTTAGAAGCTTAGGCTCAGTTTGGTGATGCTGGAAGTTGGAAGTCTAAGTTTGATGACTGGGTCTAGGGGGAGGTCCTGGGTCATGGAAGGCACAGGGTCATGGAAGGCGCAGGGTCATGGAAGGCGCAGGGTCATGGAA
>CAJQZJ010000184.1:3426101-3441531 GCA_907164525.1 Lophiomys imhausi
GGGTCATGGAAGGCGCAGGGTCATGGAAGGTGCAGGGTCATGGAAGGTGCAGGGTCATGGAAGGCGCGCCCTGGAAGGGCTTGTAGACCCTCAACCTCTTGCTCTTCTGCAACCAGCCATAAGGCAAATGCGGTGCCTCTGCGACCCACTCCCACTGGATGTATTCTGTTGTGATAGTCATGGAGGGAGTGAAACCACCGAAGCTGTGAGCTAAAACAAATCTTTTCTCTTTTTAGGTTGATTGGCTCAGTCTTTTCTTTCAGTAACAGAAAGCTGGATCTGTCTAATTGTAGTCCTGTTGAATAACCCTGGAGTTGTTCATGGTGTTCTGTCCTAAAGTGTACACTGAACAGGTGAGGTGGCTCAGCAGATAAAGGTGACTGTCGCCAAGCCTGATGACCTGAGCTCAGTCCCCAAACCCATGTGGGGGAAGGAGAAAACTGGTTCCTGCAAGCTGTCCCCTAACCTCTGTATGCTCACTATTGCATGCTTGTGCACGCGCGTGTGCACACATAGACACACACAGAGCACACAGACACACACACAGAGCACACAGACACACACACATACACACATACAGCACACACACACACACACACACACACACATATACAGAGAGATAAATAATGTAGTTCTTTTTAAAAAATTAAATGTGTAATAATAAAGGAACAATAAAGAAAATGGGACAGATTATTGAATATGCTCTTATATTTTTGTGTATTGATACAAAATTAAGATTATATTTGGCTACATCGGTATTGGTCTTTGTATATTGATACAAAATTAAAGTTAACTCTTTTTAGGGTATTGTACCTAGTAATGATTAAAAATGAAATCTGAAGTTTTGACCTACTGTTAGCAACTGTCATAAACTGTTCAGGATAATTAAGAAATGCAAACTATATGCATTCAAGCATGTCATCTTGTTAGGTACTAGGGTAGTCTATCACAGTTATTTTCTAAGTCAATAAGAGATAAGCAACATTTGCTTATCCAAATACATGGAGAGAGATAGGTGGTCTTAAAAAAAACTCAAGAGATCTGTAAAATATGGCATTCCAAGATGTTTTCTTAACTTTAAAATTTTTGATATTGAGACATGTCAGCTCCTGACAGCACCCCCTATTCTACTCCAAGTAGAGGATGAGCATCGAAGAATCTCCAATTATAGATAGTTGAATTAGTGGCAAGCCTATCACTTGGCAAGAAAAATCCCTTGCTTCAACTGTAGAGAGAATTCTGTCCAAAAAGGACAAAACTTGGAAGCAGGTAAGTCGACAGCCTACCTCTGCCAAGACAGGGTGGACAAGTCCTTCATAATTCCTGCTTTAAAATTAATGTCTGTCAGAGAAAGAGGGCCAAAGGCTGAAGATTGATACTGTAATGTATGGAGAGAAATTGGGAACTGTCCAGGCAGCCAGTTGTCTCTCATTTCTTAGTTTTGGAAGCTGCTGGCCCTACACTTACTGTATAATCAGAAATATTTATCCTTCTCAGGTTTCTGATGTAGTTGAAGACTAGATAGCTATAGTCTCATAGCTAAATTTGAGTTGTTTAGGAATTAAGAGGGTGTTCTGAATCTAAGAAGAAGTTTTTTTTTAAATGGAGATGCAAGTTAGGATGGAAGCTGAGTTGGATATAGATCTTTAATCTCATGGAGATGGTTGCATAGTAGAATGTTAAAGTCAGTTGCCAAATATGTGTGGACTGGACATTGGGAATGTATGCTAAGCCTTATAATTCTCATAATTGTGTCCTAGTTATTTTTGTTGCTTTGCATTGTATTTGTTGTTATAAGAGAAAGAGCCATTTGTTGGACTGAAAGGGTAGGCTTTTGGGGGGAAAAGATATGCCTTAAACTTAAAAAAAAGGTATCAGATGGGGGTTGGGGGAAAGAGGGTGTGTGGGTGGGACTGAAGGGGGGAGTAGAGAGGGGATTGTGATTGAGATGTAACCTGAAGAAATAAAATAAATAAATAAATAAAAATTTTAGAAAAATGAAATGTGTCTTAACATAGTGGTTCTCAGGCACTTTACTTCTTGGATGTCTTCTCGCTATTGAAATCACTGGGAGCCCTAAGGAAGGGGCTCACCTCACTAGACTCAGCAAACAACTGTTATTACCTTATGAGCATCTACCATATACCATGATTGCTGAATATAGTCTGTGGCTTCTGAAAGGAGATGGCAATTTTCTGATGAGAGATTGCAAGAACAACCCAGAGCCTAGGAATTTATCCCTGTAAAAAGGTCCCAATAACTGCTTATGTGTTTCTGAATGTTTAACTTGTCTAGTCCTTTAGTTAAGCTTTTTGTAATGTCAATTTTTACAAACTTCTTCTCTTAGGACAATGATCCATACATTTACTGTCCAATCAAATTAGGATATTTTGTATTTGCTTCTTCATGCTTCAAGAGATACCCATTTACACTAGGGTGGAAGTATTTGGTAAGTAGTTTAGAGTTCTTGATCTATAGAAAATGTGAAGTCTTTCCAAACTGACGTTTGCAGCATTGTGTTTATGACTCTTTAACCTATAACTCTGTTCTGATGTCATTCCCTTCATGGGGCATGTGAGATAAGTTTGTGTGAATAATCTTAGTATCAAAACTACTCTAAACATAAGTGTAAAATAATAACTTCATTTTATTTTTCTTCCTCTAAAATTTGAAAGACAAATAAATTGTATCCATACCTGTGATGATTGTTTTGACAGTAGGAATGGTAATTTAATTTCAATATTTATGTTAACACATGAATGTTCTTGTATTAGTCAGATGAATAGTACATTCTGTTAAAAGAATGTAAGGCCTAAAGGCACAATTACAATTTTAATTCTAGTTTCCTTCAAGGAGTTTTACATTTGCATTACAAAATATTGTCTCATTTCCTTCTGGTATTTTATAAATTGTTGTAAGGCAAAGTGTTTGAATGGAAAGAAAATTAGAAAGGAATTGTTGAACTCCTGTAGTTTGGTGCATAGTACAAAGTGCTATGCTTTGAAGCTCTGACTGACTTAATTAACTCTCATTTCATAGACCGTCTTTACCTCACCAAATCGCTCTTCCTTCCTTTCATAGACCGTCTTTACCTCACCAAATGACTCTTCCTTCATTTCATAGACCGTCTTTACCTCACCAAATCGCTCTTCCTTTATTTCATAGACCGTCTTTACCTCACCAAATCGCTCTTCCTTCCTGTACCTTAAGCTTCCTTGTCTGTGACTCAGGGCTCTGTTCAAGGGTAAGAAGGAAGGAGCAGACAAAGCATTTGTGTGAGGCAGAGTAGACAGTGGCTTTTCTTCACCTTGGCACTTGTCCCGGCTCCACCATGAGTTCTGAGATGCTAGACTGGTACTACACTGTAAAGTCACCAATTTCTGTATTTATAGCAAAGAGACACAATGAGAACATTTTAAATTCCCTTTCAACACTACATTTTCTATTTCCATGTCTGATATACATTTCCCACTATTTCTACCTTCTCCTTGAGTTTGTTCACTGTGAAGTATTTCAGGGTTATCATCCACCACCATCTCCACACATGAAGCATTGCAAAGCCCTCCTTCATGCACACAGTACCTTGCCACCTGAGATGAAAAACTCCTTAGGCCAACTGGGGTGCCACATGCCATTAATCCTGGCACTTGGGATATGGAAGCAGGTGACCTTTGTGAGTTTGAGCCAAACCTGGTTGATATAACAAGTCCTAGGCCACCTAAGACTACATAGTAATGCTCTGTATAAAAAAAAAATACATACATACATACACACATACACACACAAGCATACATACAAACAAACATACATATTAGAACTAGAGGCAGTATCTTTTACATCTTTGCCTGCTGAGAGACACCTGTACCCAGTGTGTCTCTATAGTTGAAGCAAGGGGTTTTTCCTGCCAAGAGACAGGCATGCCACTAATTCAATCATCTCCCACTGGAGATTCTTCGATGCTCATCTTCTACTTGAAGTAGAATAGGGGGTGCTGTCAGGAGCTGACATGTCTCGATATCAAAAAATCTTAAGTTAAGAAAACATCTTTGAATGCCATATTCTGCAGATCTCTTAAAGTTTTTGAAGATGCCCTATCTATCTCTTATATTTAGATAAGCAAATGTTGCTTGTCTCTTAGCAACTTGATTTCTGATTAGCTTAGAAAATAACTGTGATAGACTGTCCTAGTACCTAACAAAATGACAAGCTTGAATGACTATTAGTTTGCATTTCTTAATTATTCTAAACAGTTTATGACAGTTGGTAGCAAGAGGCCGAAACTTCACATTTCATTTTTAAGCATTACTAGGTACAATACCTTTAAAAAGCATTACCCTTAATTTTGTATCAAGATACAAAGATCAATACCAATGTGGCCAAACATAATCTTAATTTTGTATCAATATACAAAGATCAATACCAATTTAGCCAAATATAATATTAATTTTGTATCAGTATACAAAGGTATAAGGCAATATTCAATAATCTGTCCTTTTTTCTTGTTCTTTCCTATACTATGTCTATGTCCCATTTTTCTCAAGTCTGTTCACTCCTATATAGGAGAGAAAGGAGGATACAGAAAAGAAAAAGAGAGAAGTCCCTGGGTCTAATCTCCAAAACCCATTTAACGAGACCATTTAACAGCTTGTAATCTCTTCCCTTAAATAACAAGATTTTCTATTATCCTTCAAATGACCAAAGGGAGGAAAACACCCTCCCTACCTTCTGGAGATGGGATGTCAGTTTCTTAAAATGATTTCCTGCTGATTTGGGATGTAGTAAACCTGTTTGGGGCCCAAATGAGAATGGAGAAATGGTTATAAATGTTAATAGAATTATTTGATGTACAATCCTTTTGTGCTCAGCTATTTAAATGTCCTAAGAAGTTCATAGACAGAAGCTGAACTTCAGGGCTTTACTGAAGATCTGGCTGGAGCAGTCTGTGGGGCTGAACGATCTTAGCAAATTTGAGTTGTTGTGGTTGTAGACTTTTGAGGAAACTGCTATTGAAGAAGTCTGCAAGGCTGGATTATTTGGGCTACTTGTCTTCTTTAGTGTCTGATCTGTTTTCTTCTGAGGTTTCTGTTGTCCAGTTGCCCCTGGATTCCTTGAATGGATGCTTTAAATCTCCTGGAAAGATAAGAACAGAGCCCTGCCCTAATCCTAACTCTGGGACAATTACCTTTTTTTTTGGGGGGGGGGTCAGGTAATATTTTTCCTGGAGAAAATTTGTTTTTTTGACAATATATAAAGTATTACCTTTCAATCCGGATTAAAGAAGAAATTATTTTGATATTTTGGAGCTAAACAAACCTTTAGTGTATATATTTTGAGATCTCAAAGGACAATTTGTTTGAATTGCAGCCTGCCTTTTGTAAGTAGCTTTTAAACTTAAATCTTTCCAAATCCTATGTGCCTGTCTCTGCATTCTAAGTATTGGGATCAAAGACATGTGGTTCCCAACTGATGGGATTAAAGATGTGCTCCACCACCCCTGGATCGAAGTTTTTCTCTATTTAGAGCTTGTTTTGTATCAGGCTGACCTTGAGCTCTGAGATCTGCCTGTTTCTGTCTCTAGTGTGTTGGGATTAAGGGTGTATTCTTCCCCAATGATGGGACTAAGGGTGTGCACTATCACCACCCTGTTCCTTGTAACTCTAGAATTTATAAAACAACTAACTCTATAGTGATCCTCCTGGCTCTACTGGAGTTAATGGCATTGGCTAACACCACGGATTTCATGTATTTTACCTTAGATCCAAATTTTTTCAACTCTTGGATGTTTAGAAAACCTGGTTGAACAGCAGTAATCTTTAATTTATTTACAGTATTTTAAACCTGTTACCTGCTTTTTAATGCCAAACCATGAAAATATCCTATATATCTACAAAAAAAAACTTTTAAGCTACTATCAAGTTTGTGTAATCTATGTGGCCACCTGCAGTCTAACATTCTAATCTGTAATTAAGGCCATTTTCCTTTCATGCCAGTAAGGCAAATATACCTTTGGTAAATTATAGCTTGAAAATTTTATATTGTATTTTTATTATATTTTTTAATCTTATTAACTGTTTTCTTAAAAAAGTATTATTTTGTTTTCTCAAGTTACTTCTAGAACATAGTTTCCTCCCTCCTCCCCTCCTGGCCCCCCCTCCCTCCCTCCCTCCTTTTTCCTCTACTTGGTACTCCCCTTCACCTCAGATGAGGTGGGCCCTCACATATCATACTCCCTCAGATCTTCCATCATGTGAGGGTCAAGAGCTTCCACTTGTACTGGGGCTTGATAAGGCATACCATTTAGGGTATGGTGTTCCACTAAGCTGCAGCAGATTCCATGACTCACTGGTGGGTAAAATTTTTCCTAGGATAGATATGCTAGGTTCCTATCTATTTGGGTGTGTGGGTTGTAGGATAGTTATCCTCTGATGTATGGTTAATATCCATTTGTAAGGGAATACATACCATGTTTATCTTTCTGGGACCGAGTCAGCTCACTTAGGATGAGCTTTTCTAACTCTATCCATTTGGTTTCGAATTGCATGATTTCCTCATTTCTGATAGCTGTGTAGTATTCCATTGTGTAAATGTACCACAGTTTTTTTTTTTTTTATTCCATTCTTCAGTTGAAGGACATCTGGGTTGTTTCCAGTTTCTGGCTATTACAAATAAAGCTGCTATGAGCATTGTTGAGGCAATGTCCTTGTGGTTTCATTTCCAAACTTTTGGATGTATGCCCAAGAAAGGTATGGCTGAGTCTTGAGGTAGAACTATTCCCAATTTTCTAAGATATCTCCAGATTGATTTCCAAAGTGGTTGCACAAGTTTGCAGTCCCACCAGCAATGGGGGAGTGTTCCCCTTTCTCCACATCCTCGCCAGCATGTACTATCATTTGAGTTTTTATCTTAGCTATTCTGACAGGTGTGAGATGGAATCTCAGAGTTGTTTTAAGTTGCATTTCCCTGATGACCAAAGATGTTGAACATTTCCTCAAATGCCTCTCGGCCTTTAGAGATTCCTCTTCTGTGAATTCTCGGTTTAGCTCCGTACCCCATTTATTGATGGGGTTATTTGATTTTATGGTGTTTAATTTCTTCAGTTCTTTATATATTTTGGATATTAGACCTTTGTCAGATGTTGGGTTGGTGAAGATTCTTTCCCAGCCTATAGGCTGCCGTTTTGTATTAAGGATAGTGTCTTTTGCCTTATAGAAGCTTTTCAATTTTATAAGGTCCCATTTATTGATTGTTTGTTTTAATGCCTGAGCTATTGGTGTTCTATTCAGGAAGTTTCTACCAGTGCCAATGGGTTCAAGGCTTTTCCCCACTTTCTCTCCTATTAATGTTAGTGTGTCTGGATTTATGTTGAGGTCCTTGATCCACTTAGACTTAAGTTTTGTACAGGGTGATAAGTATGGATCTATTTACATTCTTCTACATGTTGACATCCAGTTAGACCAGCACCATTTATTGAAGATGCTTTCCTTTTTCCACTGTATGGTTTTGGCTTCTTTGTAAAAAATTAAGTAATCATAGGTGTGTGGTTTATTTCTGGGTCTTCAATTTGATTCCATTGATCAACTGGTCTGTTTCTATACCAGTACCATGCTGTTTTTATTACTATTGCCCTGTAGTACAGCTTGAAATCCAGGATGGTGATACCTCCAGATGATCTGTTATTGTACATGATTGATTTAGCTATTCTTGGTCTTTTGTTATTCCATATGAAGTTGAGAATTGTTTTTTCTAGGTCTGTAAAAAATTGAGTTGGTATTTGAATAGGAATCGCATTGAATCTGTATATTGCTTTTGGTAAGATGGCCATTTTTATTATGTTAATCCTACCTATCCATGAGCAAGGGCGATCTTTCCAACTTCTGATATCTTCTTCAATTTCTTTCTTCAGGGACTTGAAGTTTTATCATACAGGTCTTTCACTTGCTTGGTTGGAGTTACCCCCAGGTATTTTATATTATTTGTGGCTGTTGCGAAGGGTGTTGATTCCCTTATTTCTTTCTCAGCCAATTTATCTTTTGTATAAAGAAGGGCTACTGATTTTTCTTTTGTAGTCTCTTTTAAATAATTTATTTTAAATTTTTTCAAGCTATATCTCAATCACAATCCCCTCCCTACTCCCCCCTCCAGTCCCACCCTTCCACCCTCCTCCCCCTCAACCCCCCATCCTCTTCCCTTCTTTTTTTTTTTTTTTAGTTTAAGGTATTTCTTTTTCCCCCCAACAGCTCTCCCTTTCAGTCCAAAAAATGGTTCTTTTTCTTATAACTATAAATACAATACAAAACAACAGAAATAAATAGGCCACAATTATAAGAATTATATGGCTTAGCATACATTCCCAATGTCCAGTCCATATGTATTTGGCACCTGACTTTAACATTCTACTATCTAACCATCTCCATGAGTTTAAAGTTCTATATCTAACTCAGCTTTCATACTAACTTGCCTCATAATTTTAAAAATATCTTCTTAGATCCAGAACACCCTCTTGATTCCTAAACAACTCAAAATTTAACTATGAGACTCTAGCTATCTATTCTTCAACCACCTCAGAGACCTGAGAGAGATAAATATAACTGATTATATAGGAAGTGCAGGGCCTGCAGCTTCCAAAACTAAGAAATGACATACCAGTGGCTGCCTGGACAGTTCCCATTTTCTCTCCATGCATTACAGCATCAATCTCAGCCATTTGGCCCTGTTTCTCTGGCAGACATTGATTGTAGAGCAGGAATTATGAAGGGCTTACCTACCCTGTCTTGGCAGAGCTAGGCTGTCGACTTATCTGCTTCCAAGTTTTGTCCTTTTTGGACAGAAGTCTGTCTACAGTTGAAGCAAGGGGTTTTTCTTGCCAAGAGAAAGGCTTACCACCAATTCAATCATCTCCCACTGGAGATTCTTCGATGCTCATCTTCTACATGGAGTAGAATAGGGGGTGCTGTCAGGAGCTGGCATGTCTCGATATCAAAAAACCTTAAGTTAAGAAAACATCTTTGAATGCCATATTCTGCAGATCTCTTGAGGTTTTTGAAGATGCCCTATCTATCTCTTATATTTAGATAAGCAATTATTGCTTGTCTCTTTGCAACTTGATTTCTGAGTAGCTTAGAAAATAACTGTGATAGACTGTTATAGTAACTAACAAAATGACAAGCTTGAATGACTATTAGTTTCTGTTTCTTAATTATCCTAAACAGTTTATGTCGGTTGGTAGCAAGAGGTCAAAACTTGACATTTCATTTTTAAGTATTACTACGAACAATACCTTTAAGAAGCGTTACCCTTAATTTTGTATCAATATACAAAGATCAATACCAATGTGGCCAAATATAATCTTAATTTTGTATCAATATACAAAGATCAATACAGATGTAGCCCAATACAATCTTAATTTTACATCAGTATACAAGGGTCAATACCGTTGTGGCCAAATATAATCTTAATTTTGTATCAATATACAAAGATCAATACCGATGTAGCCCTATACAATCTTAATTTTGCATTAATATACAATGATCAATACCAACTTAGCCAAATATAATATTAATTTTGTATCAGTATACAAAGGTATAAGGGCATATTCAAAAATATGTCCTTTTTTCTTGATCTTTCCTATACTATGTCTATGTCCCACTTTTCTCAAGTCAGTTCACTCCTATATAGGAGAGAAAGAAGGATACAGAAAAGAAAAAGAGAGAAGTCCCTGGGTCTAACCTCCAAAACCCATTTAACAAGACCATTTAACAGCTTGTAGTCTTTTCCCCTAAATAACAAAATTTTCTATTATCTATCAAATAACCAAAGTGGGAGGAACACCCTCCCCACCTTCTGGGGATGGGACGTTGTTCTCTTAAAATGACTTCCTGCTGATTTGGGACATAGTAAACCTGTTTGGGGCCCAAATAAGAATGGAAAAATGGTTAAAAATGTTAATAGAATCATTTGATGTTCAGTCCTTTTCTGCTCAGCTATTTAGATGTCCTAAGAAGTTCAGAGACAGAAGCTGATCTTCAGAGCTTTACTGAAGATCTGGCTGGAGTAGTCTGTGGAGCTGAATGATCTTAGCGATTTTGAGTTGTTGTGGTTGTAGACTTTTGAGGAAACTGCTATTGAAGAAGTCTGTAAGGCTGGATCATCTGGGCCACTCGACTTCTTTGGTGTCTGATCTGTTTTCTGCTGAGGTTTCCTTTGTCCAGTTGTCCCTGGATTCCTTGAATGGATGCTTTAAATCTCCTGGAAAGATAAGAACAGAGCCCTTCCCTAATCCTAACTTTGGGACAATTACCTTTTTTTTGGGGGGGGGGTCAGGTAATATTTTTCCTGGAGCAAATTTGGTTTTTTGACAATATATAAAGTATTACCTTTCAATCCAGATTAAAGAAGAAATTATTTTGATATTTTGGAGCTAAACAAACCTTTAGTGTATATATTTTGAGATCTCAAAGGACAATTTGTTTGAATTGCAGCCTGCCTTTTGTAAGTAGCTTTTAAACTTAAATCTTTCCAAATCCTATGTGCCTGTCTCTGCATTCTAAGTATTGGGATCAAAGACATGTGGTTCCCAACTGATGGGATTAAAGATGTGCTCCTCCACCCCTGGATCAAAGTTTTTCTCTATTTAGAGCTTGTTTTGTACCAGGTGGCCTTGAGCTCTGAGATCTGCCTGTTTCTGACTCTAGTGTGTTGGGATTAAGGGTGTATTCTTCCCCAATGATGGGACTAAGGGTGTGCACCATCACCACCCTGTTTCTTGTAACTCTAGAATTTATAAGACAACTAACTCTATAGTTATCCTCCTGTCTCTACTGGAGGTAAAGGCATGGGCTAACACCATGCATTATTTTACCTTAGCTCTAAGTTTTTTCAACTCTATAGGTTTGTAAAACCAGGTTGAACAGCTGTCACCTTTAATTTATTTACAGTGTTTTAAACCTGTTACCTGCTTTTTAATGCCAAACCATGGAAATAGCCTATACCTCTACAAAAAAAAAAAAAAAATTTTAAGCTGCTATCAAGTTTGTGTAATCTCTGTAGCCACCTACAGTCTAACATTCTAATCTCAAATTAAGGCCATTTTCCTTTCATGCCAGTAAGGCAATTATACCTTTGGTAAATTATAGTTTGAAAATTTTATATTGTATTTTTATTATATTTTTAAGCTAATTAACTCTTTTCTTAAAAAAGTATTATTTACTTGTAGAACATAGTTTCCTCCCTCCTCCCCTCTTGGCCTCCCTTCCTCTCTCCTTCCCTTCCTCTCTCCTTCCCTCCCTCCCTCCCTTCTTGTTCCTCTACTTGGTACTCTCCTTCTCCTCAGATGAGGTGGGCCCTCACATATCAGACTCTCTCAGATCTTGCATCATGTGAGGCCCAAGAGCTTCCACTCCTACTGGAGCTTGATAAGGCACACCATCTAGGGTGTGGGGTTCCACTAACCTGCCGCAGATTCCATGACTCACTGGTGGGTAGAATTTTTCCTAGGATAGATATGCTAGGTTCCTATCTATTTGGGTGTGTGGGTTGTAGGATAGTTATCCTCTGATGTATGGTTAATATCCATTTGTAAGGGAATACATACCATGTTTATCTTTCTGGGACTGCGTCAGCTCACTTAGGATGAGCTTTTCTAGTTCCATCCATTTGGTTTTGAATTGCATGATTTCCTCATTTCTGATAGCTGTGTAGTATTCCATTGTGTAAATGTACCACAGTTTTTTTATCCATTCTTCAGTTGAAGGACATCTGGGTTGTTTCCAGTTTCTGACTATTACAAATAAAGCTGCTATGAACATTGTTGAGGCAATGTCCTTGTGGTTTCATTTAAAATCTTTGGGTATATGCCCAAGAGGGGTATGGCTGTTTTTTTTTTTTTTTGGTTTTTCGAGACAGGGTTTCTCTGAATATCTCTGGCTGTCCTGGACTCGCTTTGTAGACCAGGCTGGCCTCGAACTCACAAAGATCCGCCTGCCTCTGCCTCCCAAGTGCTGGGATTAAAGGCGTGCGCCACCACCGCCCGGCTTGGCTGTTTCTTGAGGTAGATTTATTCCCAATTTTCTAAGATATCTCCAGATTGATTTCCAAAGTGGTTGCACAAGTTTGCAGTCCAACCAGCAATGGGGGAGTGTTCCCCTTTCTCCACATCCTCGCCAGCATGTGCTATCATTTGAGTTTTTGATCTTAGCCATTCTGACAGGTGTGAGATGGAATATCAGAGTTGTTTTAAGTTGCATTTCCCTGATAACCAAAGATGTTGAACATTTCCTCAAATGCCTCTCAGCCTTTAGAGATTCCTCTTCTGTGAATTCTCAGTTTAGCTCTTTACCCCATTTATTGATGGGGTTATTTGATTTTTTTTGGTGTTTAATATCTTCAGTTTCTTTATATATTTTGGATATTAGCCCTCTGTCAGATGTTGGGTTGGTGAAGATTCTTTCCCAGTCTGTAGGCTTCCGTTTTGTTCTAAGGACAGTGTCCTTTGCCTTACAGAAGCTTTTCAATTTTATAAGGTCCCATTTATTGATTGTTTGTTTTAGTGCCTGAGCTATTGGTGTTCTATTCAGGAAGTTGCTACCAGTGCCAATGATTTCAAGGCTTTTCCCCACTTTCTCTTCTATTAATGTTAGTGTGTCTGGATTTATGTTGAGGTCCTTGATCCACTTAGACTTAAGTTTTGTACAGGGTGATAAGTATGGATCTATTTGCATTCTTCTACATGTTGACATCCAGTTAGACCAGCACCATTTATTGAAGATGCTTTCCTTTTTCCATTGTATGTTTTTGGCTTCTTTACTAAAAATTAAGTGACCATAGGTGTGTGGGTTTATTTCTGGGTCTTCAATTCGATTCCATTGATCAACTGGTCTGTTTCTATACCAGTACCATGCTGTTTTTATTACTATTGCCCTGTAGTACAGCTTGAAATCCGGGATGGTGATACCTCCAGATGTTCTGTTATTGTACATGATTCATTTAGCTATTCTGGATCTTTTTTTATTCCATATGAAGTTGAGAATTGTTTTTTCCAGGTCTGTAAAAAATTGAGTTGGTATTTGGATAGGAATTGCATTGAATCTGTATATTGCTTTTGGTAAGATGGCCATTTTTCTTATGTTGATCCTACCTATCCAGAACAAGGGAGATCTTTCCATCTCCTGATATCTTCTTCAATTTCTTTCTTCAGGGTTTGAAGTTCTTATCATACAGGTTTTTCACTTGCTTGGTTAGAGTTACCCCCAGGTATTTTATATTATTTGTGGCTATTGTGAAGGGTGTTGATTCCCTTATTTCTTTCTCAGCCCATTTATCTTTTGTGTAAAAAGGGCTACTGATTTTTTGAATTGATTTTGTATCCAGCCACCTTGCTGAAGGAGTTTATCAGTTGTAGGAGTTCTCTGGTGGAATTTTGGGGGTCACTTATGTATACTATCATATCATCTACAAATAGGGATACTTTGACTTCTTCCTTTCCAATTTGTATCCCCTTGATCTCTTTTAGTTGTCTTATTGCTCTAGCTAAAACTTCAAGTACTATGTTGAAGAGATATGGAAAGAGTGGGCAGCCTTGCCTTGTCCCTGATTTTAGAGGAAATGCTTTAAGTCTCTCTCCATTTAGTTTGATGTTGGCTATTGGCTTGTTGTAAATTGCCTTTGTTATGTTTAAATATGGTCCTTGTATGCCTGATCTCTCTAAGACTTTTAACATGAAGCGGTGCTGTATTTTGTCAAAAGATTTTTCAGCATCCAATGAGATGATCATGTGGTTCTTTTCTTTCAGTTTATTTATGTGGTGGATTACATTGATGGATTTTCTAATGTTGAACCACCCCTGCATCCCTGGGATGAAGTCTACTTGATCCTGGTGTATGATACTTTTGATATGATCTTGGATCCGGTTTGCAAGTATTTTATTAAGTATATTTGCATCCATGTTCTTAAGGGAAATTGGTCTGAAATTTTCTTCCTCCATTGCGTCTTTGTGAGGCTTAGGTATCAGTGTGACTGTGGCCTCATAGAATGTGTTTGGCAGTATTCCTTCTGTTTCTATGTTGTGGAAGAGTTTGATGAATATTGATGTTAGCTCTTCTTTGAATGTCTGGTAGAATTCTGTGTTGGAACCATCTTGCCCTGGGCTTTTTTTGTTTGTTTGTTTTGGTTGGAAGACTTCTAATGACTTCTTCTATTTCCTTAAGGGTTATAGGACTGTTTAATTTGTTTACCTGTTCATGATTTAACCTTGGTAGGTGGAATCTATCAAGAAAATCATCCATTTCATTTAGATTTTCCAATTTTGTGGAGTACAAGTTTTTGAAGTAGGACCTAACGATTCTTTGGATTTCCTCAATGTCTGTTGTTATTTCTCCCTTTTCATTTCTGATTTTGTTGATTTGGGTATTTTCCCTCTGCCTTTTAGTTAGTTTAGCTAAGAGCTGTCTATTTTGTTGATTTTCTCAAAGAACCAACTCTTGGTTTTGTTGATTCTTTGTATTGTTCTTTTTGTTTCTAAGTTGTTGATTTCAGCCCTGAGTTTGATAATTTCCTCTCATCTGTTCCTCTTGGGAGTGTTTGCTTCTTTTTGTTCTAGCTCTTTCAGGTGTGCTTTTAGATGGCTAGTATGGGAACTCTCCAGCTTCTTTTTGAAGGCACTAAGTGCTATAAACTTTCCTCTTAGCACTGCTTTCAATGTGTCCCATAAGTTTAGGCATATTGTGCCTTCATTTTCATTGAGTTCTAAGACGACTTAATTTCTTGTTTTATTTATTCCCTGACCTAAAGGTCATTGAGGAGAGAGTTGTTCAGTTTCCATGTGTTTGCAGGCTCTCTGTTGTTTTTGTTATTGTTGAAGTCTAGCTTTATTCCCTGATGGTCTGATAAGTTACAAAGGGTAATTTCAATTTTTCTATATCTGTTGAGGCTTGCTTTATGAGCAACTATTTGGTCGATTTTGGAGAAGGTTCCGTGAGGTGCCAAGAAGAGAGTGTATTCTTTTGTTTTGGGGTGAAATGTTCTGTAGATATCAATTAGGTCCATTTGATTCATGACATCTGTGAGGTTCATTATTTCTCTGTTTGGTTTCTGCATTGTTGATCTGTCCAGTGGTGAGAGTGGTGTGTTGAAGTCTCCCACTATTAATGTGTGAGGTTCAATGTGGGATTTGAGCTTCAGTAGTGTTTCTTTAATGAATGTGGGTAGTCTTACATTGGGGCATAGATGTTTAGTATTGAAATTTAATCTTGGTGGATTTTTCCTTTGATGAGTATATAGTGTCCTTCCCCATCTCTTTTGATTAATGTTGGTTGAAAGTCCAATTTGTTGCATACTAGAATTGCCACTCCAGCTTTTTTCTTGGGTCCATTTGCTTGGAATATCTTTTTCCAGCCTTTACTTGGAGATAATGCTTTTTTTTTTTTTTTTTTTTTTT
>CAJQZJ010000184.1:3453057-3485037 GCA_907164525.1 Lophiomys imhausi
ATTTCTGCAATTAGGATATATGTTAGAACAGATTGTGTGACATCCTACAATCCATGGCGTCTTGAGTAAACAGAATAACATATCCCTTGAAGCACAAGGATAGTCTAGTTTGACCGTCATGAATTTATGATTCAATGGACATCAATTTTCTCATTACACACATGACCATGTTACTTATTATTTGTTCTGTACCTACCAATCTTGAGGAACCAGGGTGGGTAAAAATCACTTATTGATTCATGTGTAAATGTACATTAACAATGTCAATTTTTGCTTTGTTCACAATGGCTGTTGGTGATTTAAACAGGAAATGTTTCTATCTTTACAGAGCCCATATTCTCATAGAACAAAAAAATTAAAAAATAAAGCAAAATGTGCAAACATAATATGACATGTTTTAAGTATTGTTTGGGAGAATAATCATATTAAGCAGAAACTAAAAGTTCCATTGTTCAATTATTCTCCTGGTATTTTCTGAAATGTGTCCATAGCCTAGAGCCTTGTACACTCCCAGAGCTACTTTACCAAGACAGTCCCAAAGCTCTCCTGAGAAGTCTCTCTGGAAACAAATGCACCTCCTCCTTTCTCCACTGCTCCATTATCTTTCAGTTACTAAGCATCTGTGAAGACAACTGCCAACACTCTCCTAACCTAAGCAAAAAGTCTGGCATTGAGTAACGACACAGAGGTTCCTGTTGTATTCCTCACTTATCACACTTCTGAAATAAGAACACATATGGTATAATGTGGATTATACCATACCTTGAGTAAGCCAATTGTAACATCCAACTTAGGAAAAGACCTTTTGTCTTACGTTGTCATAAAGGACACAGAATAATTTAGTTGTCATATATTATCCTAAACCACCTTTGTAAGGTAGTCTTCAATTTTTCATTGTGCTAAAGTACACGTTACATAAGATTTTGTCATCTTAGTCTGATGGGGTGATCTAAAACTATGTAATTGAATGTTATTTACTGGTTCCCCATAAATTCTAGTCACACCTCATATGAAGATATTGTCCCATACACCATGTGATACTATTTTCGCTTGCTTGTCACCCATTTCCCTGATTGGTTGAATAAAGTGGCCTATAGCCTGGGCAGAGGGACAAAAAGAAAGATACATGAAGCTAAGGTTTGTGTGCTTTTGGTGGGTGAGAGAAGGAGGAAAATGAGAGAAGGAGCAGATGCCATGGGTAGATGGAAGACAAGTGCCCGTGGCCAAAAGCAGCTGCTCTGAGGACCAGACCATGTGAAACACGCAAGTATTCATGGAGGTTTTAGCTGGGGCGTTAGCCTAGAGGGGTAATATCTGCCCTGCCCCAGTGGTTAAGGCTATATTAAAATCCTTTTCTCTCTAACCTTTCTCTCCCACCTAGTGTTGAGGGGCTGGAAGGAACAAGAATTGGAAAGGAGACAGAGGTTTATGTATAGTAAAATAAATTAGAATATGTGATAAAACAAAATAAAGCATCATGTACAACAACAAGTAATAATGAATATTTCATATACTGTATGATTATTTGTATATATATATATTCTGAGGAAATTTCTATTCATGTCTCTTGTCCATTTTAAACTCAGAGTGTTTGAGCTAGAGAAGGTTCTCTATTACTCTGCACATGAACCTCTTATTCGATCCAGGAATCGGAAATATTTTTATTTCTGTGGATTACCTTTTTGTTCTGTTGAAAGTGCTTTTTGATCCATGATGGGTTTAATTATAATGGATCCCAGTTCATCTATTTTTGTTGCTTATGATTTTGATATCATATCTGAGAAACTGTTGCCAAATTCAATGCTTTCCCCCAAGAACCTTATAGTGTTAGGTCTTGCATTTGTGACTTTAACTCATTTGAGGCGATTTTTGCACTTGGGTTATTTGGGTATGGATATCTAATTGGTCAAATGTCATTTAGTGAAGGGACTTTCTTTTCTTTATTGAATGCTCTCAGTATTTGCTGAAAACCTCTTGACTATGTACATAAAGTTGCTGCCAGGCTCTCTTCTCTGTTGCCATCATTCTGTTATCTGTCTTTTTGTCACTACCACACTGTCTTGGTTGCTACACATTATAAATTTTTATTTGTTTGTTTGTTTGTTGCTGCTTAAAACAGGATCTCTCTGCATAGCCCAGGCTGTCCTGAAACTCACCTGGTAGACAAGGCTGGCCTTGAAATAACAGAGATCCACCTGCCTCAGCCACCTGATTTCTGGGCTTAAAAGCATGTACCACCACACCTGGCTTTCTTGTTGTTTTTTGTTTTTGTTTTACGAGACAGGGTTTCTCTGTGTATCCCTGGCTGTCCTGGAACTAGCTCTGTAGACCAGAGTGACCTCAAACTCACAGAGATCTGCATACCTCTGCCTCCTGAGTGCTGGGATTAAAGGTGTGTGCCACCATGCCCGGCTACCATTGAATTTTTATAGGAGTTGCCATGGTTAGAATTACTTTTGTTTTCATAACTGTGAATTATCCAACCCACAAGCTGAAAACACTCTTCCATTTATGTTCATTTTCAAAGGTTTTTTATTGACTAAATGTGTTCACTGACTACTTTATACAAGCATACAGTATGTTCTCTGTATGTACTCTTACCCACCTCCTAATTACCTCTATCATTCCTTTCCAAGCACACACATCCCTTCCCCACATTCAAGTCTTTTTGTTTTGTGACCCATGACTTTATCCAGTGACATATGCATAGTCATAAGTTTGGAGGTACCCACTGGAGTCCTGTAGGTTCACCCTTGAGTCTACAACTGAAGAAAATTAATGTCCAGGATATAAATTTTCCATCTCCTTGGTTAATGCTATTCCTAAATATTTCATTTTTAGCGATATTATAAATTAAACTGTTTTCTTTTCTGATCATTTACTTTTTGTGTTAAGAGACTCAACCAATTTTCTTGCAGCATTTAGAGAAACTATATTCTGCAGCTCAATTGAACCTCCCAGCTCACTTCCATGCCTCATGTTTTCAAAACATAGAGAAACCAGTTTAAAAGTCCCAGTACATCAAAGTCCATTCTTGTATTTTATAAACTTTTTCTCTTACCAAATCCCAGCTCATGTCATGTTTTACGTATGTTATTGGAAGAAATGGGGTAAAGACCCCATAATGTACTTCTGGCCTTTGAATCTCATCTTTGGGTCATATACAAATGATTACTTAACAGAATATTATACAGGATTTAGATTCAGTAAATGGTGTAGTATTTCTTATCTGTCAACAATGTTCTTATACTTTTGGTGGAAGTCAAAGGGAAGAAGAGATGAAGAGGTGTGGTTTTTACTTAACTGTAAATTTGAACAAACCCTGATATTTTTCAATTACACCTGTCATTGAAAACTGTAATTTTACAGCCTAGGCCAGGTAAATCATTGAAAGCTGTGGGATGCTAACATGACCAGAGACATTTTGCCATTTCCAGAAGTTCAGGAGGGTCATCCAAGCTCTGTCTCTTGCTTGCTTTAATGTGATTTTCTTTTGAGTTTGATGTATGTAATAAGGATAAAAATCATGCATAATATGATATTTTCCTTTTGGACTATAACCTCCAGGTGAGAGTCAATATTATTGGATGAGTGATTCAACACAGGAATATTTCATAGCTAGCCTTTTGATCTTTTGAGCATAGGTTGTCATTTTGTAGGATGATTTGTTTCTGAGCAAATTGGATTTTTCAAAAACACAGTGGCCATTCCTTTCTTCTGATATAATAAAAACACTTGCTTAACTTGCATGAGGTAGCCTTACAGATTCATGCCCCAACCTCTAGCTGCCCCCAACTCTTAACAGTTGTATGGTCTGACAACTTAAAGGTGAATTCCCCAAACTTGAAAACTCCAAGGATCTAAAATAATATTTTTGCATTAGACTGCTTGATCATAAACACAGAGAAATCATAGTTTTGATGGATGGCCCAGATTTTAAGACCTCCATACCCTAGGGGCCCTGCCAAAGGGCTTTAAGTGACTCATGAGCAGCACATGATTTTAAGGTACATATATATGCATATATGTGTATTCACATATATGTACATACACACTTCAGAAATGTCATGCAATATATTTGAGTCATTATTTCTCCCCTATATCCTCCTAGATCAGTGCTCACCTCCCTATTGTCTCCAACTTCGCGTTGGCTCTTTTCAAAAAACAGCTCATCAACTCCAATTTGTGCTGCCCACATCCTCCTAAGTGAGGAGTCACCCACCCGTGCATGCTTGACCTACCAGTGGCTACAACCCTTAAAGAACACTGAACCTCCATCTCCCAGAAGTTTCCTCAAATGGCAATGGCTCCTCGGTTAGTAGTGGGATTTCAGGCCCACTTTTCCCTCTCTATGCAAGAATTTTGTCTGGGGTCAAGATTAATTCTATAAATTGGGCATAGTAGCACACACCTTTCATCCCAGCACTGGGGAGGCAGAGGCAGGTGGATCTCTGTGAGTTCGAGGCCAACCTAGTCTACAAAGTGAGTCCAGGACAGGTAAGAATACACACAGAGAAACCCTGTCTCAAAAAACCAAACCAAACCAACAACAACAAAAAAAAAAATTGTGTATATTTATATTCCCCCTAGTCCCCAAATCTTTTATTGGAAAGGTCATTCTCCCTACATGAGTTAGTAGTGTGTGGTTTTCCATAAGTCAGCCATTGATTTCAGTGTGTGCTGATTGTGGCTTTTCTGTTCTGCCCTCTCAGTTGTCCTTGTGGACAAACAACACTTAATTTCTACAGCATCCTAATAAGTCTTGTCTAGCAGTCGCCTCTTATTTTTTTTCTTCAACATTTTCTTCAATATTCTTGGCATTTTTCAATTCCAAATAAAATTTAGAACTTGCAAACTTTTATAACAAAAATATGATTTTGAAATGTATTGAGAGGCAGGTGGATCTCTGTGAGTTTAAGGCCAGCCTGGTCTACAAGGTGAGTCCAGGAGAGCCAAACATAGAAACCCTGTATTGAAAGACCAAAAAAAAGTGTATTGAATATGTTAATCAATTTTTGGACAGTTGCCTGGCATATTTTAATCCATTAATATAGATTCTAAATTTTAAATTTATTGTTCAAAGTTTTTGATATATTAGTATGTTATGTCCCTCCATTAATTTAGGTTTCACTAACATTTTTAGATCTGGTGTGAGTGTGTGTGTGTGTCATGTACAGAGGTGTGCATATGTCTGCCACGTGTACATGTATGGAGGCCAACGGTTGACATTAGGTGTCTTCCACTCTCACTTTCCACCATATTTTTTGAAATGAGTTTTCCCAGTGAATTTGGATTTCATCGACTGGCTTGACTGGTTGACAGTGGGCCCCAAGGGTCTCACTGTCTCTGCCTCAAATTACTTAGATAATAGGTGCAACCTATGGCTGACTTTTTTTACAGAGAGGCTGAGGATCTAAACTCAGGTCTCCATGCTCTATGCTGTAATCACTTTATACACAGCCATTTTCCCAGCCCCACACTGTTAGATTTTGATGCAAAGGTTTTACATTTAAACACTTTTGCTTACCATATTTCTATACATACTTGAGAGTTTTAATTAAATTTTAAAATAATTTTTATCTTAATTTTATTAATAATTATGCATTTTATGGGGTAGAGTATGTTAATTACTTACATGTGTACAATGTGTAATTATCAAACCAGAATGGAAAACATTTCCATTTCTTTAAACATTTAGGTTTTTTGATTAGTGCATGATAATTGTACATATTTATAAGATATAATATGCTACTTCAATACATGCATGCAATAGGTAGTGTGTTGTAATAAACTGGCAGGGCCTGGTGGGAAGCTTGCACACCTGGCAGGCCTGACCTGACTTATGTCTCCAGGTGAAGAGAGCTGAGACCCAGAGAGGCCCCTTTCCCCAATAAACAAATACACTAAGACCTTTTAATGTTTCAAAGCTTAGCCCTTAGCTGGGCAGACTCTCAACTAGCTCACCTAAATTAATCCCAGACAACCTAATCCCAACCAGCCATGTGGCTTGCTGTACCTTCCAGAGCTCTCAGACACATCTGTCCCTTTCTGTGTCTCCAGACAGAAAGAGACCTTCCTCTATATCCCAGGGGTCTTTTTTTTCTCCCATGAAGTCCGCCTTCTTATGTTCTTTCTGCCCAACTAACTGGCCATCAGCAACTTTTATTATCCAATCAGAGAATGCTTCAGGTAGGGCATTAACCAGATCTCAGGGCACTGAAATCAGCTTTTGAAAACCAGGTAAAAGACCTTTCTCCAACATCTCCCCTTTCAGTCTAATAAAAGGCTCTTTTTCTTTTAAAAATAAGTATAATATAATATAATAAGAACATTTAGAAAACAATTATGAAAACTATAAGGTATGACATACGAACCCAATGTCCAGTCCATACATATTTGGCAACTAATAACAATATTCTATTATCTATCTCATTGAGTTTAAAGTTCTATACCTAATTCAATTTCCATCCTAACTTGCATTACCAACTTAAAAATATCTTCTTAGACCTAAAACATCCTTTTAAATCCTAAACAACGTAAAACTTACTGTAAGACTATAACTATATAGTCTTCAACCACATCAGAAACCTGAGAAGGATAAATATATCTGAATAAACAGGACATGCAAAGCCAGCAGCTTCCAAAACTATGAAATGACAGACAACTGACTACCTAGACCATCCTCAGTTTCTCCCTATAATATTGGAGCCTCATCTTCAGCCTTCTGGCCAAGAATATCTCACAGATTTAATTGTGTGGCTGAAATTCTTTGTCTTTACAGAATCAGGCCATCGACTTACCTGCATTTAAGCTCTGGTCCATCTTTGGACTGTATAGTCTGTTGAGAGAGCAGGAACATTTCTGCCCAGTTTCTCTTGATGGAGATTTTTTGATGCTCATGGTCTTCTTCTAAGTCAAATGGGAGCTGTCAGGAGCTGACTGTCTCAAGTCAAACAATTCTTAAAGTAATAAAGTCATCTTTAAATGCCATATTCTGCAGATCTCGAGGTTTTGGAAGACCAGCTATCTATTTCCACATAGTTGAATAAGCAAATGTTGCTTGTCTCTAGTGACTTAACATCTGATTAACTTAGAAAACATCTGTGATTAAACTAGTATCTAACAAAAGCATAAGTTTGAATGACTATCAACTTGCATTTCTTAATTATTCTAAACAGTTTGTGATAGTTGCTATCAAAAGGACTAGAACTTCATATTGCACTTTTAAGAATTACATATGTACAATACCTAACTAAAATATAACATTAATTTTGTATCAATATACTATGATCTATGCCAATGTAACCAAATATAACCTTAATTTTGTATCAATATACAACAATATGAGTAGATTCAATAATCTACTCCTTTTTCTTTATCATTCCTGTATGTCTATATCACCCCTTTTTCTTTTCAGATCTTCTACCCCTACATAAGAGAGAAAGAAAGAGAAAACAAAAAGAAATCCCTAAGTCTAACCTCCTATAACTTGCTTAACAAGTCCATTTAACAACTTGTAACCAATCCCTCTAAATGACAACATCCATAACCCATCAAATGATCAAAGAATCACCCACCCCACTTTCTGGGAATGGGCTGTTGCACTCTCAAAGTTGCTTCCTGCTGAATTGGGATGTAGAAAACCTGTTTGGGTATCCAAATAAAATGGAAAAAAGTGGTTTAACAACTTAATAGTAACATTTGTTGTCCAGTCTCTATGTGCTCAGCAATTTGAATGTCCTGAGCAGTTTGTAGTCCAAAACTGAACTTTGGGTGAGAGAGTTCAGGGCTTTACTGAAGTCCTGGCTGGAACAGTCTGTGAGGCTGGACATCTGGGCTTCTTATCTTCTTTGGTGTCTGGTCTTTTCTTCAAATGTTTCAGTTCTCCAGTGGTCTCTTGACATCTTAGTTGGATGCTTTTAATCTCCTGGAAAGATAAGAACAGAACCCTGTCCTAATCTGTACTCTGAGGTGTTCATTTTTTGGCAGGTATTTTTTTTGGGGGGGTGGGTGGGTAATTCTTTCCTAGAACAAATTGGTTTATTTGGCAATAGAAAAAAGTATTATCTTTCAATTGAAATTTAAAAATTCTTTTGAAATTTTGGAACTAAATATACTTTTAAGTGTATATATTTTGAGATCACAAAGGACATTCACTTTGAATTTCAGCCTGCCTTTTGCAAGTGGCTTTTTAACTTAAATCATTTTAAATCCTGTGTGCCTGCCTCTGCCTCCCAAGTGTTGAGATCAAAGGTGTGTTCCTCCCAATTGCTGGGATTAAAGGTGTGAACCACCACACCTGGATCTAAGTTTTTCTCTATTTGGAACTTGCTCTGTATCAGGCTGCTATTGAACTCAGAAATCTGCATGCTTCTGTCTCCAGTGTGATGGGATTAAAGGCATATGCTTCTCAAGTGATGGGATTAAAAGTGTGAACCATCACCACCCTCTTTCTTCATTGTAACTCTAGAATTTAGAAGACAACTAACTCTATAGTGTTCCCAGGAATTTAGAAGTTTATTCAATTTCTGCTGGGATTGAAGGCATGGACTAACACCACTGTAACAGTAAATTTTATTTATCAAACATATATTTATTAATACTTAACAATTACCTAACAACTGTCTATCAAATTTCTAAATCCTAAACCCAAACCCTAACTATGAAACCTAGCACCTAAAACAATCTGCATTCTAACATTCTAACATGAAATTAAGACCATTTTTTATTTCATGCCAGTAAAGCAAGTATTGCCTTTGATAAATTATCATTTGAAAATATTATTTATTTTTATTATATATTTTTTATGCTTAGGTAACTGTTTTAAAGGTAAGATAGTTGGTACCTTTGAAATACCAGCAGCTCTTGTGTCCTGCTTATGAACAGCCTGGACAGTCTTTGACTGTTCTCGATAATACCTTCTAATATTTTTGTCAAAAACATACTTTATCTTACAGCTTGTTTCTGAGATTGGAGGAATGCTAATCTGTTTTCCATTGTTGCAACAAGTCACGTCCCCATAAATTCATGACTATATTATCCACAGATGGCTCTAAATTTTTCTTTGTTTGTTCTTCTGGTCCTATAAACTCAGCCCATCCTGCACTTGTTTTACCTGAAGTAAAGTTCCAATCCCTAGGAGCTGGATATTTACTTCCTGAAGAGGCCAATCTGGATGCCAAAATTTTGGTGAAATTATTGTTACATTTGCTTCTGAGTCTACTAAACCTTCAATTTCAATGCCATTTATTTGTATTTTTAGCTTTGGTCTCTGATCATTATAGTAGTTTGCCAAAATATTTGTTTTGTGGTATCTCCTGAATTTTTTGTACAATTTATTGAAGCTGTTCTGTCCTTAATTACATCCAGAGCAGTGTAGTCTTTAACAGGCATTAAATCTTTTAATTACTTTGTAGTTGAGTTTCTCCTACATTGGCAGGGAATGTCTGAATAGAATTTGATATGAGGCCTGCTTAAGGTCACCTTGGGCATTTCTGGAAGACAAAGGATTACCTTGCCTATCTCTTCTTCATCTGCATTCATTAGTCCTGTGATGACCTTTGCAGCATATTCTGCATAATCCAGATGGCTGAACCCTTCTTAGAGGATTATTTCTAGAAAAAACATTGTTTCTAGGAACACCTTGCTTACAATCCCTTTTTAAATGATCTTGCTTACCACAACTGAAACATCTACCATTTTGAATTTTAAGATTTTTTAGAAATTAGTCTCTAATTTTCCTTCTAAGGCATGTATCTTATAAATCCATTCATATTTTTCTTTTTCCTGTATCTCTAAAGGTTTTTTCTTTGAGTGGGTACAGAGAGCTATTATGAGTATTAAAAATAAAGTATAAAATACCAAAATTATAACCATAATAAGAATGAACATGCCAACTTCCACTAAGCCAGTTAACCTTTCATTTTCTGTTTCTATTTTCAAACTATGTAAAGTAGCACTATACAGGGTCCTAAAACTTTCTAACAGGGTACTTCCAATCTTTAATTTTCTCCTTGAGGATTTCCCAGATAACTTACCAAATCTGATGGCTTCTCAATTTTTTTCAAAGCTGGAGTGATTTCTCTGTCCATGAGGTCTTGCCACAACTTGTAGCACCAAAATGTTCCAATAGACTAGCAGGGCCTGGCGGGAAGCCTGCAGACCTGGCAGGCCTGACCTGACTTATGTCTCCAGGTAAAGAGAGCTGAGACCTAGAGAGGCCCCTTTCCCCAATAAAAATACACCAAGACTTTTAAATGTTTCAACACTGAGCTCTTAGCTGGGCAGATTTTCAACTAGCTCACCTAAATTAACCTGACAACCTAATCCCTACCAGCCATGTGGCTTGCTGTACCTTCTAGAGCTCTCAGACACATCTGTCTTGCTTCCGTGTCTCCTGGAAGAAAGAAAGCTTCTTCTGTATCTTCCCAAAGTTCCTTTATTCCTCCCAGGAGGTTCTGCCTTCCTATACTCTTTTGCCCAGCTACTTGGCCACCAGCAACCTTTATTATCCAGAGAATACATCAGATAGGGTGTTAACCGGATCTCTGAACATTGAAATCAGCTTTTGAAAACCATGCATAAGACCTTTCTCCAACAGTACCGGTCACATTTTCTAATTTTTTCCTGCAAGTATAAATGAATATATTTGTATACCTAATGGTTTTGCTTTTAAAGTACATAATTGTGCAATCTAGCTAATAATAATAAATAATAATAATCCTTTTATTGCTCTAATCTTATTATTTTCTTTCTTTCATTCAATAGTTTTCCTGTTTCTGGACTGGCTAAGCTGCCAGAACACATAACAAGCCTTTGCAGTGAGAGTTTTATGTTGACTCAGTCCCAGGCTTAGAGTATCTTAGTGTTCGGATGCTGTGAAGCAGTGGCTCTTAACCTGTGGGTCAGATATCCTGTACGTCATATATTTACATTACAATTTATAACAGGAATACAATTACAGTTATGAAGTAGCAATGAAATAATTTTATGACTGGGGGGTCACAGCATGAGGAATTGTATAAAGGGGCTACAGTATTGGGAAGGTTGAGAACCACTGCTGTGAAGAGAGACACCATGACCACAACAACTCTTATAAAAGAAAGTATTTAATTGGGGCTGCCTTACAGTTTCATAGGTTTAGACTGTTATCATCATGGAGGAAGCATGGCGGCATGCAGGTAGACATGGTGCTGGAGAAGGAGCTGAGAGATCTCCATACAGATCCATGGGCTGCATATAGAAAGAGAAAGAGCCACTAGGCCTGGCGTGGGCTTCTGAAACCTCAAGACCCACCCTAAGTGACACACTTCCTCCAGTAATGTCACACCTCATAATCCCACGCAAGTAGCACCTCTCCATAGTGACCAGCTGGGGCCTAGTGACCAATATATGAGCCTATGGGGGCCATTCCTATTCAAACCACCACACTGTGGATTCTTGCTCTCCGTGCAAAGTAAGGCATTTACTGTAGTGTTTATGTCCTCTCCATTACATTAAAATGTAATGTGCTAGTTCCTCTAGCCATGCATGGTGGTGCATGCCTTTAATCCCAGCACTCATGAGGCAGAAGCAGAGGCAGATCTCTGTGAGTTCAAGGCCAGCCCGGTCTACAGAGTGAACTCCAGGACATCCAGGGCCACACAGAGAAATCCTGTCTTGGAAAACAAAAAGTTCTCAAAATGATTTATTTTGGATGCTGCATTTTGTCAAATGTACTTTTAACATATTTTCATATGCTTCTTTGTGTGTTTTCTTCTTTATTAATGAAATTAATTTTAATGGTTTCTTTTGAAATATTTTTATTATTTCTTTGAGAAATGACACAATTATTTTGATCACATTCACCCCATCTCCTCCCAGACCTGCCCCACCTCCTTACTTCTTCATAACTTTGAATCTTTTTATTATTATTTAATAACCCATTGGCTCCAATTTGGGCTGTTCATATACTTCTGTGTTTCTATTTCTCCTTTTAAAATATGCATTTATTTGTTTGTTTTGACAAAGGAAGGATCTTACATTGTCCAGACTGGTCTCAAACTCAATAAGTTGCTAAAGATGGCCTTGAACTTCTGTCCTCCCATCCTCCAAAATGCTACGGTTAAAGTGTGTGTCATTACACCTGGCTTTTGTGGTGTTAGTGATAGAAGCCAGACCTTTGTGCACACAAGACAACCACTCTGCCCACTGAGTTACATGCCCAGTCCTTAATATATTTTTAAACATTAAAACTACCACTTAAATGTTAAGCCGACTTGTCTGCGATGCACTATCATTTTCTGTATCTCTGGTTTGCCTTACTAGTTTTTGCTTAAGACTTGCACATGCTTATTAATATAAGCTATTGGATATATGTATTCTTTGGTTTTATTTAAAATTTCCCATAACAGCAGCAATGATGTTGAGCTTCTTCCCAGATGATATAGAATCCACCAATTTTTAAAAATTAGCAAGCCGGGCGGTGGTGGCGCACACCTTTAATCCCAGCACTTGGGAGGCAGAGGCAGGCGGATCTCTGTGAGTTCGAGGCCAGCCTGGTCTACAAAGCAAGTCCAGGACAGCCAGCGATATTCAGAGAAACCCTGTCTCGAAAAACCAAAAAAAAAAAAAAATTAGCAAAAGAGTTTGGTAAGGTTGAATAATATCAGATCAATATAAAAGATCAATTCTGTCTTTATACTCTAACACTGAACAGTTCAAAATGAAATCAAGGCAAACACATCTACAATGATAACAAAGTGAACAAAATATTTAGGCATAGGGGGCTGGTGAGATTGCTCAGTGATTAAGAGATCTTGCTGTTCTTGCAGAGGACCTGAGTTCAGTTCTCAGCACACACATCAAGAGGCTTACAACCACCTGAAATTCCAACTCTAGGGGATCAAATGCTCTCTTCTGCTCTCCTCCAGCATGCTCCAACACACACACACACACACACACACACACACACACACACACACAGACACACTAAAAATATACATATATATTTTAAATATATATTTACATATAAATATAGCAGGACAAGTAAAAAAACTTGTTCACTGTAAACTATAAAATATAGTTGAAATAAATTAAATTAGACATAAATAGAAAGTCTGCCCATATTTGAGGTTCAGAAAATGTAGGACTATTCACATGACTTAGCATAGTTTTCCTATCAAAATTGTATCTAGCTCATCCATGGTACTGACAAACTGACCCTAAAACCCATGGGTGGCAGAACCAGAAAAAATAGCCTTAAAAAAGAGCAGAGTTGGAGGACTCACTTCCTTACTGTTGAAACCTACTTAAGTTTTTTACAGAACTCTAGCCTCTCTGCAGGAAACTACTTCAACCTTCAGCATAACTAAGTCTTCTCTGCAGAGAGTTACTTCAGCTTTCAGCATATCTGCAGCCATTTTTGTCTTTAGTTTCCATCTTAATCATAAGGTGAAATTAAGTTCAAGTCCTCAGGCTCTGCTTGCCTGACATAAAAATTTAGCCTTTGTTAACTATTCTGCTTGAATTAATGTTATGTGCTCTACTTATACAAAAACACAATACCTTGCCATGTTCCTCTCCCTAAAACGACAAGGGATTGGAAAGTCCCTAGGTCTCTTCCTGCCCCAAATCCCAACCAATCATCTTAAAACGCTTTGTTTAGCTGCCTGGGCATGACATACCTGGTATACAATTGGTGCTTCTTACTTGATTGAACACAGTGTACCTAGAATAGAGTTTAAATTTTCTTCCTGCTTGATTATGATTTAAAAAAAAAACTCACTCTGAGAAGGGCTCAGGGACTCAGCCCTGGTTCCTGAACCCAGGATTGGGTCCTTGATGGATCAGTCTTGGTTCAGTGTTGAATAAACTTCCATCAGTCTGAGCCTAGTGTTGGAGTGGTTAGTATGCGGCTATTCCTGAAGCTGTAACACTTGTCTTTTTAAAAAATATTTATTTATTACTTCAGGTTACATCTTCATCACAGGGTCCTCTTTCCACCCCTCCCATCCCACTCTCCTACCCTCTACTCCCATCCCTTCCATCCCACTCCCATCCGTCCAGAGTGGAGTGTCCCTACATAACAGTCCCCGCCCCAGTTCAGTAGTCATATAAGGCTCAAGAGCCCTCATACACTGGGGGCCTACAAGGCAGCACCACTAGGGGAAAGTGTCTCACTGATAGGAAACAAAGTCTATGTTCCTGTTCCCTTTGGTGCATTGGTTGTAGTATAGTTATCTTATACTACTTGTGGAGAAAAGGGAACAGTCCTCCATTGCTGGTGGGAGTGCAAGCTTGTACAACCACTATGGAAATCAGTCTGGCGATATCTTAGAAAACTTGGAATAGCCCTACCTCAAGACCCAGCCATACCACTTCTGGGTATACATCCAAATGATTCATTCCTCACCAAATCATAAGGAAGTTTCCTCAACTATGTTCAATAGCAGCCTTATTTGTAATAGCTAGAAACTGGAAACAACCCAGATATCCCTCAACTGAACAATGGATTTAAAAACTGTGGTACATCTACACAATGGAATACTACTCAGCCATCAGAAACAATGAAATTATGCAATTTGCAGCCAAATGGATGGAACTAGAGACGCTCATTCTGATTGAGCTAACCCAGACTCAGAAAGATGCACATGGCATCTATTTACTTATAATCATAACACTTGTCTTAAAGCTTACTGCTTAAACACTTAACTGCTTATCAAAATGACAGACATCCTGGTTGAATTCAGCTCCTGTAAGTTGTTCCTTCTGTGGTTTCCCTGCACAGCCCTCTGACCATTAGCTCAAAGCCATCTAGTGGCAAACCTCAACGTCTTGCACATCCATTGCATTAAATAGAAGCAAGATAAACACATTTTTAGCTATGTACAGACTCCTTATATAAAATAAGTGTGCACCCAATACTCTTCATCCATATATAAGACAAAACCGTTGCAATTAAAAACCCAAATTTCTGCATTCTGAAGCTCGATAACACTGGGATGCCCCTACCCTCACTCCCCAATCCCACCCCCACCTCCCGCCTTGCCTGGAGGAACATTGCCCTATTCTTTCTGAGAATCCCTCTCTCTCCTCTCCTCTGCTAGTGAATCCACTGCAGTCAGCTGTGCCCGACCTCGGTGTGAAACATTGCCATCTTGTGGCCTTAAGTTTTCACTATATAAGGCATAAAGTTAGCATCCAAAAGAATGAGCTTTTGTAAACAAGCTTTAATGGTATGGCCAATTGGCTTCTGACAAGGGTGCCATGACAATTTGATGGGAAAGGATGGTCTTTTCAAGAAATGATGATAGATCAAACCAAGAATCATATACAATGCACAGAAGTTTACTCCAAAATGGTCAAGACCCTAAATATAAAAGAATAAAGACTAAAAACTCTTAGTAGAAAACAAGAGTAAATATTTGTGGCCTTGTGATTTGTTTTATAAGACATTAGAGATAAAGGAGGAAGTGGTAAATTAAATTTCAGGAAAATGTTTGTGCTAAAATTAATGCCATGAGGAAAATAAAAAGAGCACAGAATGAAGGAAAATACTTGAGTATTTCTAATAAGTGCTTATTGTTACAATCTAATAATAATCAAGTCAACTAAAATGTTCTTAGACTTTGATAAGATATTTTTTCCAAATGCTCAGCATACAACAAATGATACATCAATTGCAATAAAGGCATGAAAAGATGCACAAATCTTTGTAATGGTTAATTTTATGTCATTTTACACACAAGTCTAGATGATGCTGTGAAGCTATTTTTCAGTTGCAATGAAAGGAAAAACTTCAACTCCATTTTGAGTTCATAGGACTGGACCTGCCTGACCTAGTGACCCCAAGAAATGAGTAGATCCAGGCACCATCTCCAGGAACTGACCATAAAATTCCCCAACCTAAGGGCAGCCCATCAGGAGATAACTACACATGTAACCACCTAGCTGCCCCCAATCAGAGTAAAGGTTACCTAACCCTTACTGGAATTCCCTTTTAGCTATAAAAAGGCCTGTGTGCCTTTGTTCTGGGTCACCATTTTGTATGAATGGTCAACCCCAGCACACTGGCTGTTTCTGCAGAATAAAAGCTCTTTGCTAGCCGGGCGGTGGTGGCACACGCCTTTAATCCCAGCACTTGGGAGGCAGAGGCAGGTGGATCTCTGTGAGTTCGAGGCCAGCCTTGTCTACAAAGTGAGTCCAGGACAGCTAGAGCTGTTATACAGAGAAACCCTGTCTCGAAAAACCAAAAAAAAAAAAAAAAAAAAAGCTCTTTGCTTTTGCATACTATTTGAGTCTGGGGTCTGTGTTCTTGGACCATTACAGTGGTTTCCTTTAAAACAATAGACTAGTACAAAGATGATTATCATCTATTTTGTGTGTGGTTCTCTTCCAGGCAACTGAAGGCCTTCGGAGAAAAGATTTAGGTCTCTTGAGAACAAGTTCAGACTCAAAGACTGCCTTCACTGTCAATAATGTAGCACCTACTGTTCTCTGGCCCTAACCTGCCAGCCTGCTCAATAGATTTTTGACCCACAGTCCCCATATCATATGAGTCAGTCCTCTTATGTTTAAGGAATAGCAAGCTATATAGATAATAGGTTATACAGTAGATGATTGATAGATAATAGTTTATTGATAGATAATTGGCACATAGGTAATAAATAAATAATAAATGATTGACATAGATGATAGGTAAATGATTGATAAAGTAGATAGATAGATGGATAGATAATAGCTGTTAGAAAATTGATAAATGACAAATAGATGATAGATATGTGCATACATAGATGCTACATGAGGGTGGAGTTGCCATAGTCCAAGAATAGCCACACAAACCACTCAGATGCTGATCTCAGTTAGATATTGATGGTTATTGAACACACACCCCGTGACTAATTATGACCAGCATGACCAGGGCCACAGAGAGCACTCAGGAGCCTAACTGTCGCACCGGTCTGCTTCTAAGGCAGGATTTTTATAAGAAAACAACAACCAGGTAACCAGGTGTAGGAAGCACGGAGAGGGAAACATTGCATCATTTTGATTAACTAGGCAAAGCATTTCTAACTGACCTTTAATTTGACTGGTCCCAAGTGGAGCTCTAGTTGGGGACTCCTCAGAGTGTCAAGGTAACAAAGTAACAAAGCATGAGTAATTTCATCTTATAACTAAAATGGAGACTGAAGACAAACATGGCTGCAGTTATGCTAAAGAAGCAAGTCTCAACAGAGTGTGCACATACATTATAGTAGCTTTATAGTGTTTATTATGTAGAACAGTTTTTAACTTTAGATATATTTTGGTCATACTCTTTTCCTCCCCTGAGTCCTACCAGATCCTTACCCCTCCCTATTCACCCAAATTTAAGTTCTTTCTCAAAAAAATAATGTTAAAAATCCAATACAACAGAACCCCCCTAAAGAAAACAAAATACCAGTGTTAGGGTCTAGACTATGCTAAGGAAGACACCCAAACTCAGCATACAAAAGCAATGAATGTTTATTCCTCTGCAGAGCTCCAACATGCTGGGATCACCACTTAGACAAATTGGTGACCCCAAGATGAGCTCCCAGACTTTTTTTATTTTTATTTATTCTTACTTTTTCTGTTTTTTGAGACAAAGTTTCTCTGTGTAACAGCCTGGCTGTCCTGGACTCACTCTGTAGACCAAGCTAGCCCTGAACTCACAGAGATCCGCCTGCCTCTGCCTCCTAAGTGCTGGGATTAAAGGCCTGCGCCACCACCCCTTACTCACAGGCTCTTTTTAAAAGCTTTCAGGGGAATTCCAGGGTAGGTTAGGTAATCTTCAATATGATTGGAGCATTCAAACTGAAAACCTCTGGTGCCTTTGGCCTAGTTAGTTAACAATGACTAGTTGATCATAAGACAAGGTGCTGACCATGAGTTTATCATAAAACAGGGAGGGTTATCAAATCTGCATTTAACAGTTAGTAACTCTAAACAATCTTATCTTTCTCAAGTCAGATGCCTAACCTGCCTCTGATTGTTCCACTGTTTTTCTAGTAACTACAGAACCCATTTCTGGGAATGGGAATCTCAGGCCTGGCCCATAGGTTAAGCCTCTTTGGGGCCTCAGGGTCCTTTCAGGTCTCAATTAAGGGGTTCCTCCAGGGCCCTTAACCACCCAAAAAGAAAAACAAAAACAAAACATCAATTGTAACCAAATAAAAGCAAACACAAGAAACATGTGGAGTCCACTATATGTTATTAAACTACTGAAATGCCTTTCCTAAGCCTGTCCTGTGCCTCCTGTACCACTCCTAATTCTCTCTCTCTCTCTCTCTCTCTCTCTCTCTCTGGACTCTTTCAATATGCTCACTTTATCTTTTTCTTTCAAATTAAAAATCCTTCCAATAACTTTGGTTTTTGGCCTTTGAACCTCGTATTATTTGAGTGGTTGGTTTGGGGGAATTCAGTTTTCCATATTTCCTGCCTTGTTCCCCATGATACCCCAACCCCTTTGAGACAGGATCTGAGCCAGATTTTCCTAGGTAGAGCCAGCTGGTCTGGAATGCACAGAGATCTACTGGCCTTTGCCTTTGCCTCCCAGTACTGAGGTTAAAGGTTCTTCCAATTGATCTTCAGACTTTGATTTCACTAACTTCTCTTTATTGTTGTTGGTTTCTTTTTAAACTGGGTTTCTCTGTGTAATAGCCCTGAACTCACAGAGATCCAACTGCTTCTGCCTCTTGAGTGCTGGGATTAAAGGCGTGTGCCACCACATCCAGCAATATATGTTTTGTTTGTTTTGAGACAGAATTTCCCTGTGTAACAGAGCTCTGGCTATCCTGGACTTGATTTGTACACCAGACTGACCTTGAACTCATAGAGATCTACCTGCCTCTGCGACCTGAGTGCTGGGATTAGAGGCATGCGATAGTACACCCAGCTGCGATTTCCTTTTCAAAGACAGAAAGGAGGAAGCTCTCCACTCTTCTGGACTATATCTAAGGGTAAAGAGTGGGTTTTCCTAGCCATGGGCTCTAAAAATGTCGCTCTCACTCACTCACCCAGAAGAACCCTTCCTCCCTCCTGCACCTCACCCAGATGGTTCTCCTGCATAACTGAGGCTGCTGCAAGATCTGCTTTGGAAAGCAGGAATACAGGTCATGATGGCAGCAATCCAGAGAGAGTTAAGATACCTGGTCACTCAGAGAATCACATAGTCTGGGCTGTCTTGTGTTGTCTTGGTCTGAGGTCTTGTTTTGAGGACAAACTGATCTGGAGCATGTCATACTCCTGCCTTCACCTCCAAAGTTCTGAGTCTGACTCCACACCAAGAACCATCCGGGCTTGTACTCTCCGAGAGGATGAAGCAAGCTTCTCTGAGACTAGTTTATCTGTTCCCTGAAAGATCCTATTAAGCACTGTAGTCTCATATGTAGACAGATAACCAGCTGTTCTGCCAGCTAACAGGCTCTCTCCTGATACTCATACTTCCATGTAAGCTCAATGTACTTAAACTTATAGTATCTTGAAAGACTATGTTAAATTTCAGGAGGTTTACGAAGTACTTAAGAATTATGAGTAAAGGAGCTCTGAGTAAAACCGGGTGTCCATAATAAACTAATGGATACCTAAACATATATATACTATAAACATAAATGCCCACCTACCTTTCATTTTATCTATTGACATATGACTTCGTATGCTTCTCTAACATTTCAGAATTCTCTTGCTTTATAAAACTGTTTAGGACAGAATTAAAAGGGGTGCACAAAAGATGGAATAAAGACCAAAGAACAGGAAATAAAGAACAAATATAGTGGAAGTTGGAAGAGAGTGAGGGAATTCACTTAGAGGAAATTTAATTGGTAGAAAGAACCATGGGTACAGATCATCAGCCTTGCAGGGACATATCACAGTTCTCCATGATGGATGCTGCAGTAGGCAGCAGAAGTCAATAAAGCATTGTCTAGGCCTACCTCAGGGCTACATTATCAAATATATATATATATATATACCTGTACTTCACAGTATTACACTATAACATACACTGGGTCAATGATGACTTCTCAAATTGTATATTCATCTGGAGACCAGAATGGGCTTACAGCCCATGACTATAAGGTCTTGGTAAACACAATCTTTCAGAAGAGGCCATACTTGATTAGCCCGACATCTAATGACTTGTCCCTATAACGAGAGAGGAAAACATCAAGGCCATGTAATGGAGGCAGAGATCAGAGGGTAGTTGTAGTAAATGGATTTTATTTTGTTTTATACTCTCTATTTTATTTTATGGTTCTTAAACCTCTGCCTCCCTTACAACCATTATTCCTTCCAATCTCCCAATACTAGGCGAGAGAAAAAGGTTAGAGGAGAAAGAAACCAGATTTTTTTTTTAAAATCTACTTCCTGGTGAAGAGGGTCATTGGGATATTTGGGGCAATACCAATCTCAGCTGTCAGGATATCCAGCAGTCCAGCAACAGCTAATACAGCAAACCAGCAAACTAGGAAACACAGCAGCAGAACAAACCAGCAACAGCACAGGGAAGCAGCACCCTCTTCCTTTTTCAGAACTCCCCTGTCCCTCTCTGAGCTCTGCCATTTATACCCTTCTCCAGAGTTCGAAGAATTAAACTTTATTCAGCTAGCTAAACCACGCCCCTGATAGAGCACATTACGGTAAACAGCTGTGGACAAACTGAACCGGCCCCCATATCCCACACCATTGGAATCAAAACAAAAACATTCTCATAACATAACTGAATTTTTTAAGAAACAAAAACTCTTACTACAGATAGTGACATGTTAAGATGGATGATTTAGGTGGGGTTCTCTAGAGGAACAGAGAAGTGTTATAGTGACTTACAGACTCTGACCAGCTAGTGCTAGTCCAACAGTGACTGTCTCCTAGTGCAAAATCCAGCCATCTAGTAGTTATTCAGTCCATGAGGCTGGATGTCTCATTTGGTCCTCAGAGTACACCAAAATACTGAAGAAGTAAATTCCAATACCATTGAAGGGCAAGTAGGACAGAGCAAGAGCAAATTGGCAAAAAGCAAGAGCTTCTCTCTTCCTTATCCTTTATAAAGGCTGCCATGAGAAGGCGTGGCCCAGACTTATAGTGGGTCTTCCCACTTCACGTGATCCAGATTTAAGGTGAGTCTTTCTACCTCAAGTAATCCAGTTAACTAAATTTCCCTCACAGGTACACCCAGTAAGTTGAGTTTTTAGTAAATTCTAGATGTAGTCAAGTTGGCAACCAAGAACAGCCATCACATTGTAGAATGTTAAGGACTGCCTGGAACACCTGGGACTTGAGCACACAAGAAAAAACATTTCTAAAGCCTTCAGAAGGACACCTTGCATTCAGACTTCAAGCATCCAGTGTGTGTATGGCTTGAATTCAGCTACTGGCATTAGGAAACATAGCTTCTTCTGTTGCTTTCTGCAGATGTTGGGGAAATATCAATTTAGAACAACAGGAAAGGAAACTATAAGAGATGAAGCTCGTGGTTAGTGAGTGCTGTGGTGGAGAAATTTTCAAATCTTGTCCAGACCCTGCAGGGTCTCTTTTGGTGCTAAGTCCTTTAATCCTTCTTTGAATATTTCCCTTTTGGTTTCCGCCATCTTTGTTACAAGAGGAAACTGTTAGTATTGGTATGATAGCCTTCACAAAATACCAGTGGACTGGCTCTTGGCTGATACCCCATCGATGCTTGAAACATAGTCAGCATGACGGACATGCTGAGAATATATCACTCCATCTAACCCAATCACTCAGTACTGAATGTGATCCCCATCTCCGTCTTTTGCAACACTGTCAGCCTCCCTCTGAAAAAGAAAAAGAACAGCAAGAATCATTCTTACTTGTGGAGGACAACTATTTTAAGTGCTTCAACCTTCATTATAATTTTAAAAATTAAAAAGTGATGATGGATCATATACAAATCATTAACATTCTAGCATTTGAAAACACTACTGAAATTATAGATTTCCCAAATAATACACAAATAGGAATACTATAAAATACAAACATACATACTAAGAATGGCCCTGAATCTAATTATCAATAGTGTTAAAATAGTTAAAGTTGAACAATGATTCTTGCTGTTCTTTTTCTTTTTCAGAGGGAGGCTGACAGCGTTGTAAAAGACCGAGATGGGGATCACATTCAATACTGAGTGATTGGGTTAGATGGAGTGATATATTCTCAGCATGTCCATCAAGATGACAATGTTTGAATATTTTATTCTGTTGATTATTATCACCTTGTGGTTATCAAATGGAACAAATAAATATATGATGCTCAGTTAAATTTTAGGTAACAGTCTAATTTTAAAATAGACATATATACATATAATAAACATATAAAGTGAACACATATATATTATAAGTAAACACACACACACACACACACACACACACACATATGGCATGTGAGTTTATTTATTGTTTAACTGAGAATCAAATTTTACAACCTCAGCCTGTATCTTCCCTGGCAACCTCCCCAGTTACTTCAGCTTCACCACCAGGGCTGGTCTTGAACACTTCCTAGGCACATTCATCCTTTATCCTGAAGTCTTTGGACTTATATGAAATTAGTCTCAGGCCGGTAGTTGTTATGTGCCATAAAAGAAACATGAGGCCTTTAACAGTTCCAACAGGTCAGGCTGCTATACAGGGAAGATGGGGAGATACAGAGCAAGGGGCCAACATAGTGCACAGAGGGAGGAGGCCTAGGCCCTCACATGGCAACGCATCTCAAAAAACCAAGGATGATAAGGCCCTCATAACACCTGCTTTGCATATCGCATCCATAGGACCGTCTCCTTTAAAACCAGCTCTCCAGGGTACTCCTGTCTGCTGTCAGCATATACATATGGTTAAGAGTTCCCTTCCATCTTTATTTTACATTCCTACTATTGAAGATGTCCTTTTCCATCTTGTTCTAGGGGTACAGAGTAATACAAAGTTTTGATTGCATTAAAACAAAGTGGAACATTCTCCATACTTTAATGTTTGTGTTTAGTGGGGTAAAGAATCAAGGTGCGATGTGATCCACCATCTGTATGCCTCGCTGCCTCTAAAACAACAACCAAGGGCCACTGAGTTATTCCCAGTCTGTATGGCATATCAGTGACTGCTCTATGTACCTAGAATCCCAGATCAAACATGTCAAGAAAATTATTGTATAAACTCTTCTTCCACCCCAAACTTCTATTCCTTTAGTACTTCTTTTCTTCTGTCACACATATGTGATAACTAGTCAGCCCTGAGAAGACAATAGCTTCCCTAATATGTTCATGTAAGAATATATAGGTAGCCGGGTGTGGTGGCTCACACCATTAATCCCAGCACTGAGGAGGCAGACGCAGGTGGATCTCTGTGAGTTCAAGGCCAGTCTGGTCTACAGAGTGAGTCCAGGACAGCCAGGACTACAGAGAAACCCCGCCACCCTGCCTCAAAAAAAAAAGAGTGTATAGGTAGATGTATTCACATGCACAATTCATGTACACCTGGTATCTTTTTATATTTTAATAAATGTATATTTTCAAAAAGTTAACAAACATGAAAAAGTGTTTGAAGAAAAGGTAAGCCATAATCTAGAAATATCTATTATTAATATTTTTGGATTATTTTCATATTTTTTAAAAAATCATGTTTACTCATAAATTTGAATGATGATAATTTCCCACCAATAGCAAAGTTCTTGGAAACAAGGCATTAAAATTTAGTATCTGAGACTCCTCTTCAACATCTTCTCAAAAAAGAACAGCCCATAGTAATGATGGATGAATCTACAAACTTACAGGCCAAGCTTCTCACTAAATAAATCGTTAGCATCTTTGAAGGAAAGGTACAGTATATTTCTCTTGAATGGTATAGAAACCTACTTATCTGAATTTTGTGGGAAAAAACATAGCATGTACATGAAAGCACTTGTACTACTGTAATTGTAGAGATATTTGGTATACCATGGGGATTCTGAAAGTAGGTTCAAGCCTCCTCTAAAAAGATGAACAACAATTGGTCCCTCACAGTCTGGTCAAGGAACAGTGATGGACCACTGTGGAAAGAATCTCTCATGTGGATGTAGCAGCTGTCAATAAAGACCTACGGCCTATAGGAAAAGTTAGAGTAGGAGGTGGGACTTCCGTGGGCAGAGTGGATTCTGGGAGAATGCTGGGTGTGAGGAAATTCCCTGGAGAAGATGTGAGGGGCAGAGGCATGGTACCTTACACTCAGGTAACTAGCCGTGGGGCAGAACTTAGATTAGAACAAATGGGTTATTATAAGTTATTAGCTAGTCAAAGAACAAACCTATGCCTAGGTATTTGAAAATATGTTTTAAGTCTCACTGAGTCTTTATTCCAGGAGCTTGGGGTCTAGAGGCAAACTGCCATCTTATTACAGACCTCTCTGTGACATCTCTGCCCACAGCCAGAACAGTGGCCTCTGCTTCTAGCTAGATCTACCATCTCAGACAGTCTCCCAGTTGCTCAGGACCTCACTGTACTCATCTACACAATAGGAGCAGGAACTAGATGGCCTCTGAAATCTTTCACATTTGACATTCATGATTCCCTTGTCATCTTCCTGATATCTGAGCTGAGCACATAGGCAGAAGAGGGATACCAACCTGTGAAGATTGGTGGGAACAACAGTAAGTCACAGGGACCATTTCTCCTATCAAATGTCCACCATCATTAAGTAGCTCAACAGTGTTGGTGCTCCTTAGTTTTGAGTTGATATTGAAATTCTATTGATTCCTGGTTTTTTATTTGAAGCCTGTCTTGGCTTTCTCCTCATCAAGTGGGAACAAATGCAAACTCAAAACCACCAATGCTCACTTCCAGTTGTTCTCTCTAGAAACTAAGCAGGAGCCAGAAAGCCAGACACATTAACAATTCACTTAGTGTTTAGAACTCACTTTGTTTAGAGCCTGAACGACAACAGACTAACTAGATATATTTAGTCCTTTGTCTGTCTTCCCATGAGTTTTGTAGCCTGGACTGAAAAAATATTTCAAAATTTTCTGAGGGAACACCTTGTTGCATGGATGAGTTACTGAGATTTTTACTCCAGTAGACTGCTCCATATGCTTTAATTTAAATTTGTTGTAATGACACAGATGTTGAGCAATGTGGTGGTGAATGAGAAGCCCTGTATATTCTCAGGCATCTGAATACTCAGTCCCTAGTTGGTGGAACTGATTGGGTAGATTTAGGGGTGACCTTGCTGGAGGAAGTGCATCTTTGGGGGCAGCCTTTGCGCTTTCAAAGGACTTGCACTATTCCTAATTTTCTCTCTCCACTTCCTATTTGCAGGTCAGGATGTAAACTCTCAGCTGCTGCTCCTGCTGCCCTGTCTGCCAGCTGACTTGCTTCACTGACTATGGAGAGAGTTGTTACCCTTTTGGAATGGTAAGCCCAAAATGATTGCTTTCTTCTATGAGCTGCCTTGGTGTTTTGCTACAGCTATCAAAAACTAAGACAAGTATTGAATTCATTTTAGACCATTTTCCCGTTACTTACCCCTTGACCATTACTGTAGGACCCTGCAAATACAATTGAGTAAGGAGTTAAATACATGCACAGATTGGAATGGAGCTTGGATCTGAGTGGGCTTCACTGTGCCAGACATTGCAGATAGAAAACTGCCATTAAAAAACTCACTGGAGCTCTAATTTATCTAATTTTTTGCTTGGGAGAGATTTTTCAATATGCCTGAGGTCACCTAGCTGGAAAAATAATTGAAGTTTAAACTTGGGCTAATAAAATTTTGCAGCTCATGATTTTCATTGTCTGAAAAAAAAGTAGCTTTAGACAAAAAAAAGTCATCTTTATCAAATGAAATTGGTTAAAGGACTAGGAGAAATTTTAGGTGCTACAGGCTTCCAGTGCAAGACATCTAAAATGAAGAAAGACAGAGGAGGAACTGAGTGCATGTGAAAGGACATGTGGTTGCAATTAGAGAGGAGAAAGGGGGAAGCAGAACAGAGTAAGCCAGGGTTAGATAGCTAAGCTGGCTCACCTAGCTTAGTTCTTTGCAAGGATCATGGGTTTGGGGTATTTCAGATGGTCTGTTCTAGCAAGGATGCCTTTGAGTTCATTGCAAGCACAGTACCTCCATGTGCTAACTGTTTATCTTCAAGTGCCCATGGCTCAGAAGAGGCTAATTTTCACAGCCACTCACTGCCAGGGTCATGCTGGACAAGATCTGGAGTCCTGCATTGTCATTGTCCACTCCCGAAGTATCATTACTCCAGATCTGAAATGTTTTTCACATGTATGGAATCCATGTGAATACATATATGCAAGTTAATTACATGGCAAAAAAATGTGATGGGTGTGGCTACACTGAGCTGATGAATGTATCACTGCTCTTCCTAGGCTAAGTGTAACAGATGTTTTAAGTTGTATTTCCCTGATGACCAAAGATGTTGAACATTTCTTCAAGTGCCTCTCAGCTTTTAGAGATTCCTCTTTTGTGAATTCTCGGTTTAGCTCTGTACCTTATTTTTTGATGGGGTTATTTGATTTTTTGGTGTTTAATTTCTTCAATTCTTTATATATTTTGGATATTAGTCCTCTGTCGGATGTTGAGTTGGTGAAGATTCTTTCCCAGTCTGCAGGCTGCCGTTTTGTTCTAAGGACAGTGTCCTTTGCCTTACAGAAGCTTTTTAATTTCATAAGGTCCCATTTATTGTTTGTTTTAGCGCCTGAGCTATTGGTGTTCTGTTCAGGAAGTTGTCACCTGTGCCAATGCATTCCAGGCTTTTTCCCTCTTTCTCTTCTATTAATGTTAGTGTGTCCATATTTTTGTTGAGGCCTTTGATCCACTTAGACTTAGTTTTGTACAGGGTGATAAGTATGGATCTATTTGCATTCTTCTACATGTTGACATCCAGTTAAACCAGCAACATTTATTGAAGATGCTCTCCTTTTTCCATTGTATGGCTTTATCTCCTTTGTGGAAAATTAAGTGACCATAGGTGTGTGGGTTTATTTCTGGGTCTTTATTTCGATTCCATTGATCAACTGGACTGTTCCTATGCCAGTACCATGCTGTTTTTGTTACTATTGCTCTGTAGTACAGCTTGAAATCCAGGATGGAGATACCTCCAGATGTTCTGTTATTGTACATGATTGATTTAGCTATTCTGGGTTTTTTGTTATTCCATATGAAGTTAAGAATTGCTTTTTCCAGGTCTGTAAAGAATTGAGTTGGTATTTGGATAGAATTGCATTGAATCTGTATATTGCTTTTGGTAAGATGGCCATTTATATTATGTTGATCCTACCTATCCATGAGCAAGGGCGATCTTTCCATCTTCTGATATCTTCAATTTCTTTCTTCAGGGACTTGAAGTTCTTATCACACAGGGCTTTCACTTGCTTGGTTAGAGTTACCCCAGGTATTTCATATTATTTGTGGCTATTGTGAAGGGTGTTGATTCCCTTATTTCTTTCTCAGCAAATTTATCTTTTGTGTAAAGAAGGGCTACTGATTTTTTTTTAATTTTGTATCTAGCCACCTTGCTGAAGGAGTTTGATCAGCTTTAGTTCTCTGGTGGAATTTTTGGGGTCACTTATGTATCCTATCATATCATCTGCAAATAGGGATACTTTGACTTCTTCCTTTCCAATTTGTATCCCCTTGATCTCCTTTAGTTGTCTTATTGCTCTAGCTAAAACTTCAAGTACTATGTTGAAGAGATACAGAGAGTGGGCAGCCTTACCTTGTTCCTGATTTTAGAGGAAGTAATTTAATTCTTCATTTTAGTTTGATATTGGCTATTGTCTTGTTGTAAATTGCCTTTATTATGTTTAAGTATGGTCCTTGTATGCTTGATCTCTCCAAGACTTTTAACATGAAAGGGTGCTGTGGGGTGTTGTATGTAGACATGTGTGGGATGTGTATATGCTGTATGTACATATATGTGTGGTGTGTGTTGTATGTACATATATGTGTGGTGTGTATGTTGTATGTACACATGTGTGTGGTGTATGGTGTGTGTGTTTTATGTACACATGTGTGTAGGCCAGAGATGGTTTTGAGTTTCCTCCTCTATCGCTCTCTGCCTTGTTTCTTTGAGTCAGGGTCTCTCTCTGACCCTGGAGCTCACATTTTCCAGCGAGGCTGGCTGCAAACAGACCTCAGAAATTCTCCTGCCCCTGCCCAACTTAGTGTTCAGGTGTGTATGGGACCATGTCTGGCTTGTTATGTGGGTCCCGGTTCTGAACTTAGGTCACCATGCTTGCACAACAGGTGTTCTTACCCGCAGAGCCAGCCTTCAGCTAGTTCAAGTATTTTTTGCTCTAATGGACAGCTGGATGACAGTGGGTTATGATGTTAGGTATACAGTATAATTCACCTATGATTCAGTTTTATCACTTATAATGAAGATTTTCACATAAGTGAGATACATGAGGTATCTAAAACAGCGCTAATTTTTGCATCACGATTTCTCTAAAAAATCCAGCCAGATCGGCCTAGACCCTCTACACATATGTTGATGTGCAGCTTGATGATGTGGGTCCCCTAACAATTGGAGTGGGGTCTGTTTCTGACTCTGTTGGCTGCCATGGGATCCCTTCCTCTGGCTGGGCTGCCTTGTCTGACCTCAGTAAGAGGAAGTGCTTAGTCCTGCTGCGACTTGATGTGCCAAAGTGGATTGGTACCCAAGGGTGAGGCTCTTCCCTTCTCTGAAAAAGGGGGAGGTGGGGGGGAGAGTGAGACTGGGAGGAGAGAAGGGAGGGGTCTTTGATCAAGCTGTAAAATGATTAAATAAATAAATTAATGGGAAAAAATAATCCAGCCAAAAAGCCTGAAAGAATGCCCAGTTGAACCTGCTACATTTTGCAAGCAAATATACCTATTATAGATTTTGGAAAATGATAAACAGGAAGGGAAAGCCTTTAATGAACTTTCTGTTGGTAGACACCATTGTTGGATTAGCTGGACCACAGTCTCTAAGCCATTCTAATAAACCATATATATATATATATATGAACATGAACATATCCAATTTCTTTACTATTTCTACAAGGTTTTTCACTTGAATATTTTCCCATACAAATTTATTTTAGTTATATATGCTTTTTTTTACATAGAATGAAACTATTAAAATGCTTTTTCAGATTTCAGTGTAAACTGTTCCATAAATCTATTCAGAAAGCCACTTCCCTCTAACCTGAAGAAGATCAGTGAGAAGCTGGTGACATCACCTGACCATTGCTTGTCCACTCATTTACATGGTTTAACCACTGATGCTGAAATGATCTAAACTTCTTTATGAACTCTGTAACATTCTCATTAAGTTGTTTCTATTTAACTGCAGACAGTAAAACATTATTAATAACACATAACAGAAGTGTTAGAAAATATATTCCTTAATTGTAAAGATACTTGTGCGATTTTTAGGGTCATCTGTTACTTGACACAATTTAAATATTGTAACAGCTCATAAATTAACTTCCTTTAATTCATTCACTCATCCCAGTGCAAAACTGGGATTTGGATCCAATGTGAAATCTAGTCATGCAGAAAAATCTAATTCTCAAATAAATTTTGAGAAAAATGTATTTTCTACTTATCCAAGACAGGTTCATCTATAATTATTTATATCATGGAAGGTAAGAAATGGCTCATTTCTACGTAGACTTTGAGCTGGATAAAGAACAACAAAGATTGGCCATGAAGATATGAACTTAGATGGAAGATGGAATTCCACCAAGATGTCTTATCTGCTTCATTCACATCAATCAGTCCCACAGAGCAGAGCATCACCTTTGTTATGTCAGGTTTGAGATCTAAAGATCTAAAGAAGTTGACGTCTGTCTCTGTACTAGGAATCAACTTACATCTAAAATCCATCTTCTGTAACCCTCTTTATTAAAAAACTTTATCAGGTTTATTCATTTTACATATGAGTGTTTTGTCTGCACATAAGTGTGTGTAGCACATGTGATTGGTGTCCAAGGAGGTTAGAAGAAAATATTAGATGCCCTGGAACTGGAGTTACAGATGGTTGTGAACCACCATGTGGGTACTGGGAATCAAACCTGGGTCCTGCGGGAGAACTAGTGCTCTTCATCACTGAGCCTTCTCTCCAGCCCTTTTGTAAACCTCTTAACACCTGTTGCAGTGATTTCAAACTCCATCTATATCTCTGAATGACCTGGGCAGCACTGGATTTCCTCATAACACAAGCCATACCCCAGTGTATTTCCTTGGGACCTTTGAGGGCAGGACAGCAGGGCCAGAATCATCCAAGATGGTTAGCACCACCATGTCAGGTGGTTGCAGTGTGCAGTCAAGGCTGAGAAGGACTGTACTTAGGGGAGTACTTGTACTCAGATACTCACTAGAGGATTTCAGTCTTCTTAGAAGCTTCTAGATTCACGGCTAGGGAGCTCCTCTGAGTAGGAGCTGTTCTTGGTTGTCAGCTTGACTACATCTGGAATTAACTAAAATCCAAAAATAGATGACACATCAGATGGATATTTGCTTACTTTGAAGTAAGTAGATCCATTTCTAATCCAGACCTTTGTGGTACAAAGACACACATCTTTAACTTGGATCTTGAAGCAGGAGGACAAGTCTTTGATCTGGGCCAAACACTGTGCTGGAAGCCTATATAAGGACACAGAAGAAGGTTTTTCTTCTTTGCTTGCTTGCCCTTGCCTTTGCTAACAAGTCCATTCCTTCATTGGCATTAATGGCTACTTCTCCTGGATTCCAGCGTATATTGAAGACCAGATGAAATATCCAGCTGCGTGGACTGAGACTGAAGTCATTCCAATAAATTACACACACACATACACACACACACACACACACATACACACCCTCCTTCACACACACACACACACATACCCTCCTCCTCCTTGCACATCTTTCCTTTGCCTACCATTATCTTTGCTATTTCTTCAACCCTAAAGGTCCATGACACTTGGTTGGGGGTTTCTTCCTAGAAGACTTTATTGAAATCGTTACCAGATGATCTCCCCAAGGAGCTCCTTCAGGAGTCTGCCACTGGTGGAGTGAGGCTCCCACAGCAGCTTTATTTGAAACCACTCATACATGCACAGTGTGAGCTTTCCTCTCCCTTCCCCTCCTTGCTCACTCTGCTGTAGAGCACTTATGCACAGGTAGTGATACGCAGCTCTTTCACTGCTTTACTTGGTCCACCACACTTCCCAGACAGAAGTGTTTGTGTGTTCTGTTCACAGCGCTATCTACAATGCCTAGGTTGCCTGGTGAAATTCGAGAGATGTAGTCAGTCCCCATAGACAACAGGTACCACATATTGGATCCAACCAACTGCAGACGCAGTATTCTGGAAGAAAAAAAAAAAAAATCTCACTTTGTCCTGACCACATACTGACTTTTCTTGTCAGCATTTCCTAAACAGTGTAATAAGTACTAACAGTCTACTCGGTACTATAAGTCATCCAGGTTAAAATGTATGGAAAGACATGTGCAGGTTATATATAAATTCTATACCATTTAGATAAGGAACTTGAGGGCATCTGCAAGACAGCCTAGAAAAAAATCTTCTGTGTATATCAAGAAACAAATATTTCCATTTATTGAAATAATTAGCCCTAGAGGAAGGGCTATCTTTCTTCTGATTGCATAAAGTAGGAAACTGAATCATGAGCCATGAAACAGCCTGCTTAGAAATATTGGCTGATGACTCAGTACTCAGAGACTGGGTAAGGAGGCACCCCTTGCTCTACACTGCTTTTTTTCAATGTTTTTATTTGAACATTTACACACTAACTTTGTAAATAGATGCTGAGCTTTGATGTAGATAAGAAACTAAATATTGTGACATTAACAGACTAGTTCAGTGACCCTCTGACCAGTTATGACAAGCTAATTTAGGTAACATGTGTCTAAATATATTTTAAAGATAGAATCTAAATGTCAAGGGTTTCAACCCCAGGGTTGAAAAAGACAAAGGTGTGTGTGTGTGTGTGTGTGTGTGTGTGTGTGTGTGTGTGTGTGTGTG